>SZWC01002164.1:70747-83791 GCA_023375785.1 Penium margaritaceum
GGGGGGGGGGGACGGCCGTGTTGTGATACGTCAACTCTACCTTCGAATCTAAGCCGTGGGGGGATAGGGGGGGTGTCATAATGCGGTCGCAAATCTGTCTTCCAGGTCGTCCACGGAACATCCCTCTCGGGGGGTGGGCGGGAATATTCCAGTGAAGGCACCTATGCGTACCAAATCAACAAAAACCGACCTGGTGTCAAAGGGAGAAACATTTTGCTATTTATTGACTAGCAAGTGCAAAGAATTTCAACAAGTAGTGGAACGGTGTGGCTACCATGCACAATGACCAACTAGATTAGGCATGTGCCACTCACCATGACCAAATAATTTTACTATGTGATGTCAACGTTGACAACCCATAATATGGGTCACGAGTTGTTAGAGGGGGAAACAATGGTTTGGGAATACTAGATACCAACTAGCAAGTACAACGACCTTCAATCAGTAGTAGCACGGTGTGGCTACCATGCACAATGACCGACTAAAGTAGGCATGTTTACTGCCTTTGACCAAAGAAATCCGCTGTGTGTGGTCAACGTTGACAACTCATAATACGAGTCCCAAATAGTCAGAGGGGGAAACAATTGTTTCGTAACACTAGGTATCAACTAGCAAGCACAATGACCTTCAATACGTTGTGGCACGGTGTGGAGACCATGCACGATGACCAACCAAGGTATGCATATGCCACTTGCCATGACCAAAGAATATCACCATGTGTGGTAAACTTTGACAACTCATAACACGAGTCACAAATGGTCAGAGTGGAAGACAATGGTTTGTGAATACTAGTTATCGAGTAGCAAGTATAAATACCTTCAATATGTAGTAACACAGCGTGGCTACCATGCACATTGACCAACCAAAGTATGCATATATCACTGACCATGACCAACGAATTTCATTTCATGTGGTATGCCTTGACAACTCACAGCACGAGTCACAGATAGTCAAAGGGGGGTAACAATGGTTTGGGAACACTAGCTATCAACTAGAAAGCACAAATACCTTCAATACGTAGTGACACGGTGTGGCAACCATGTACAGTGACAAACCAAAGTAGGCATATGTCACTAACCATGACCAAAAGAATTTCACAGTGCGTGGTCAACGTTGAAAACACATAACACGAGTCACAAATGGTCAAAGGGGGAAACAATGGGTTGGAAACACTAGTTATCAACTAGGAAGTACAAAGACCTTCAACAAGCTTTGGCACGGTATGGCTAGCGTACACAGTGACCAACCAAAGGAAGCATATGTCACTGACCATGACCGAAGAAGTCCACTATGTGTGGTCAACATTGACAACTCATACCATGAGTCACAAATGGTCAGAGGGAGATACAATGGTCTGGGAACCCTATGTATCGACTAGAAAGGACACAGAACTTCAATACGTAGTGGCACGGTGTGGCTAATATGCACACCAAACAACCAAACTAGGCATATGTCACTGATCATGACCAGAGAATTTCAATATGGGTGGCCAACGATGACCAACCATAACACGAGTCACAAACGGTCAGGGGAGGAAAAAATGCTATGGGAATATCAGTTCTCAACTAGCAAGTACAACGACCTTCAGTCAGTAGTAGCACGGTGTGGCTACCATGCACAATGACCGACCAGAGTAGGCATATGTACTGCCTTTGACCAAAGAAATCCGCTGTGTGTGGTCAACGTTGACACCTCATAATAGGAGTCACAAATGGTCAAATGGGGAGAAAATGGTTTGGGAACACCAGGTATCAACAAGCAAGCACAAGGACCTTCAATAAGTTGTGGCACGGTGTGGATACCATGCACGATGACCAACCAAAGTAGGCATATGTCACTGACCATGACCAGATAATGTCAGTGAGTGTGGTAAACTTTGACAACTCATAACACGAGTCACAAATGGTCAGGGTGGAAGATCATGGTTTGTGAATACTAGTTATCGACTAGCAAGTACAAATACCTTCAATATGTAGTGGCACAGTGTGGCTACAATGCACAGTGACCAACCAAGGTATGCATATGTCACTGACCATGACCAACAAATTTCACTTCATGTGGTCAACGTTGACAACTCACAACATGATTCACTGAAAGTCAGAGGGGGGGGAACAATGGTTTGGGAACATTAGCTATCAACTAGGAAGCACAACGACCTTGAATAGGTAGTGACACAGCGTGGTAACCACGTACGGTGACAAACCAGACTAGGCATCTGTCACTAACCATGACCAAAGAATTTCAATATGGGTGGTCAACGTTCACAACCCATAACATGAGTCACAAATGGTCATAGGGGGAACAATGGGTTGGGAACACTAGTTATCAATTAGCAAGTACAAATACCTTCAAGAATCAGTGGCACGGTATGGCTAGCGTGCACAATGACCAAGCAAAGGATGCATACGTCACTGACTATGACCGAAAAAGTCCATTATGTGTGGTCAACATTGTCAACTCATAACACGAGTCACAAATGGTCAGAGGGAGAGACAATTGTTTGGGAACCCTATGTATCGACTAGACAGGACAAAGAACTGAAATACGTAGTGGCACGGTGTGGCTAATATGCACACCGAACAACCAAACTAGGCATATGTCACTGACCATGACCAGAGAATTTCAATATGGGTGGTCAACGTTGACCAACCATAACACGAGTCACAAACGGTCAGGGGAGGAAACAATGCTATGGGAATATCAGTTCTCAACTGGCAAGTACAACGAACTTCAGTCAGTAGTAGCACAGTGTAGCTACCATGCACAATGACCGACCAAAGTAGGCATATGTACTTCCTTTGACCAAAGAATTCCGCTGTGTGTGGTCAACGTTGACAAATCATAATAGGAGTCACAAATGGTCACAGGGGGAGACAATGGTTTGGGAACACCAGGTATCAACTAGCAAGCACAAGGGGCTTCAATACGTTGTGGCATGGTGTGGATACCATGCACGATGACCAACAAAAGTAGGCATATGTCACTGACCATGACCAGATAATGTCACTAAGTGTGGTAAACTTTGACAACTCATAACACGAGTCACAAATGGTCAGGGTGGAAGATCATGGTTTGTGAATACTAGTTATCGAATAGCAAGTACAAATGCCTTCAATATGTAGTGGCACAGTGTGGCTACAATGCACAGTGACCAACCAAAGTATGCATATGTCACTGACCATGACCAACAAATTTCACTTCATGTGGTCAACGTTGACAACTCACAACACGAGTCACTGATAGTCAGAGGGGGGAACAATGGTTTGGGAACACTAGCTATCAAATAGGAAGCACAAAGACCTTCAATACGTAGTGACGCGGCTTGGTAACCACGTACAGTGACAAACCAAGCTAGGCATCTGTCACTAACCATGACCAAAGAATTTCAATATGGGTGGTCAACGTTCACAACCCATGACATGAGTCACAAATGGTCAGAGGGGGAAACAATGGGTTGGGAACACTAGTTATCAACTAGAACGTACAAAGACCTTCAACAAGCTGTGGCACGGTATGGCTAGCGTGCACAGTGACCAACCAAAGGATGCATACGTCATTGACTATGACCGAAGAAGTCCACTATGTGTGGTCAACATTGACAACTCATAACACGAGTCACAAATGGTCAGAGGGAGAGACAATTGTTTGGGAACCCTATGTATCGACTAGAAAAGACAAAAAACTTCAATACGCAGTGGCACGGTGTGGCTAATATACACACCGAACAACCAAACTAGGCATATGTCACTGACCATGACCAGAGAATTTCAATATAGGTGGTCAACGTTGACCAACCATAACACGAGTCACAAACGGTCAGGGGAGGAAACAATGCTATGGGAATATCAGTTCTCAACTAGCAAGTACAACGACCTTCAGTCAGTAGTAACACAGTGTGGCTACCATGCATAATGACCGACCAATCAGGCATATGTACTGCCTTTGACCAAAGAAATCCGCTGTGTGTGGTCAACGTTGACAACTCATAATAGGAGTCACAAATGGTCAGAGGGGAAGACAATGGTTTGGGAACACCAGGTTTCAACTAGCAAGCACAAGGACCTTCAATAAGTTGTGGCACGGTGTGGATACCATGCACGATGACCAACCAAAGTAGGCATATGTTACTGACCATGACCAGATAATATCACTAAGTGTGGCAAACTTTGACAACTCATAACACGAGTCACAAATGGTCAGGGTGGAAGATAATGGTTTGTGAATACTAGTTATCAACTAGCAAGTACAAATACCTTCAATATGTAGTGGCACAGTGGGGCTACAATGCACAGTGACCAACCAAAGTATGCATATGTCAAAGAATTTCAACATGGGTGGTCAACGTTCACAACCCATAACATGAGTCACAAATGGTCAGAGAGGGAAAAAATGGTTTCAAAACACTATGTATATTATAGCAAGTACAAAGATCTTTCGTATGTATTGGCACGGTGTGGATACCGTGCACAATGACCTATCCAAGTAGGCATACATCACTGCTCATGACCAAATAAGTTTAGTGTGTTTGGTCAACGTTCACAACTCATAATACAAGTCAAAAGTGGGCAGAGGGAGAAACAATGGTTTGGGAATACTCGGTATCGACTAGCAAGTACAAAGTCTTTCGATAAGTGGTGGCACAGTGTGGCTACCATGCACAATGACCAACCAAAGTATGCTTGTGTCACTGAATATCATAAAAACAGTTTCACTGTGTGTAGTCAGCTTTCCTTCTTAGAGCTGGTCAATCAGAGCAATGGATGAGAGGTTATTCAAGCTCGAAGTTGCAAAATTTGAAATTCCGTCTGCGTCAAAATTTTATGATTAAACTAACCCTGTTATCATTCATAAATTCGAAAACTACCCTCTAATCTTACACCCCCTTATTTTATGCCCTTTACCCATAGGAACCCTTATAATGTCACTTGGACATCACATGAACACCATGTGAGTTGGCTTAGTGCTGATAGAGTTAGATTCTGGAGCAATAGGTCCTGGGGTTGAATCCTCGTACGCGCAATATAGAATAGGCTCGCGACCTGGGGAGGGGGGGTAGGGGCGGCCGTGTTGTGATACCTCAACTATACCTTCGAGCCTAAGCCATGGGGGGATAGGGGTGGTGTCAAAATGCGGTCGTAAATCTGTCCTCCAGGTCGTCCACGGAACATCCCTCTAGGGGGGTGGGAGGGAGTATTCCAGGGAAGGCACCTACGCGTAACAAATCAACAAAAACCGACCTGGTGTCAAAGGGAGAAACATTTTGCTATTTATTGACTAGAAAGTGCAAAGACTTTCAACAAGTAGTGGAACGGTGTGGCTACCATGCACAATGACCAACCAGATTAGGCATGTGCCACTTACCATGACGAAAAAATTTTACTATGTGATGTCAACGTTGACAACCCATAATATGGGTCACGAGTTGTCAGAGGGGGAAACAATGGTTTGGGAATACTAGATACCAACTAGCAAGTACAACGACCTCCAATCAGTAGTAGCACGGTGTGGCTACCATGCACAATGACCGACCAAAGTAGGCATGTGTACTGCCTTTGACCAAAGAAATCCGCTGTGTGTGGTCAACGTTGACAACTCATCATACGAGTCACAAATGGTCAGAGAGGGAAACAATGGTTTGGGAACACCAAGTATCAAATAGCAAGCACAAGGAGCTTCAATACGTTGTGGCACGGTGTGGATGCCACGCACGATGACCAACCAAAGTAGGCATATGTCACTGACCATGACCAAATAATGTCACAAAGTGTGGTAAACTTTGACAACTTATAACACGAGTCACAATTGGTCAGTGTGGAAGATAATGGTTCATGAATACTAGTTATTGACTAGCTAGTACAAATACCTTCAATATGCAGTGGCATAGTGTGGCTACAATGCACAGTGACCAACCAAAGTATGCATATGTTACAGACCATGAACAAAGAGTTTCACTTCATGTGGTCAATATTGACAACTCACAACACGAGTCACAGATATTCAGAGGGGGTAACAATGGGTTGGGAACACTAGCTATCAACTAAAAAGCACAAATACCTTCAATACATAGTGACAAGGCGTGGTAACGATGTACAGTGACAAACCAAGTAGGCATATGTTACTAACCATGACCAAACGAATTTCACAGTGCGTGGTCAACGTTGAAAACGCATAACACGAGTCACAAATGGTCAGAGGGGGAAACAATGGGTTGGGAACACTAGTTATCAACTAGCAAGTACAAAGACCTTCTGCAAGCTGTGGCACGGTATGGCTAGCGTGCACAGTGACCAACCAAAGGATGCATACGTCACTGACTATGACCGAGAAGTCCACTGTGTGTGGTCAACATTGACAACTCATAACACAAGTCACAAATGGTCAGAGGGAGAGACAATTGTTTGGGAACCCTATGTATCGACAAGACAGGACAAATAACTTCAATACGTAGTGGCACGGTGTGGCTAATATGCACACCGAACAACCAAACTAGGCATATGTCACTGACCATGACCAGAGAATTTCAATATGGGTGGTCAACGTTGACCAACCATAACACGAGTTACAAACGGTTAGGGGAGGAAACAATGCTATGGGAATATCAGTTGTCAACTGGCAAGTACGACGACCTTCAGTCAGTAGTAGCATAATGTGGCTACCATTAACAATGACCGACCAAAGTAGGCATATGTACTGCCTTTGACCAAAGAATTCCGCTGTGTGTGGTCAATGTCGACACCTCATAATAGGAGTCACAAATGGTCAGAGGGGGAGACAATGGTTTGGGAACACCAGGTTTCAACTAGCAAGCAGAAGGACCTTCAATAAGTTGTGGCACGGTGTGGATACCATGCACGATGACCAACCAAAGTAGGCATATGTTACTGATCATGACCAGATAATGTCACTATGTGTGGTAAACGTTGACAACTCATAATACGAGTCACAAATGGTCAGGGTGGAAGATAATGGTTTGTGAATACTAGTTATCAACTAGCAAGTACAAATACCTTCAATATGTAGTGGCACAGTGTGGCTACAATGCACAGTGACCAACCAAAGTATGCATATGTCAAACAATTTCAACATGGGTGGTCAACGTACACAACCCATAACATGAGTCACAAATGGTCAGAGAGGGAAAAAATGGTTTCAAAACACTATGTATATTATAGCAAGTACAAAGATCTTTCGTATGTATTGGCACGGTGTGGATACCGTGCACAATGACCTATACAAGTAGGCATACATCACTGCTCATGACCAAATACGTTTAGTGTGTTTGGTCAACGTTCACAACTCATAATACAAGTGAAAAGTGGGCAGAGGGAGAAACAATGGTTTGGGAATACTCGGTATCGACTAGCAAGTACAAAGACTTTTGATGAGTGGTGGCACGGTGTGGCTACCATGCACAATGACCAACCAAAGTATGCTTGTGTCACTGAATATCATAAAAATGGTTTCACTGTGTGTAGTCAACTTTCCTTCTTATAGCTCGTCAATCGGAGCAATGAATGAGAGGTTATTCAAGCTCGAAGTTGCAAAATTTGAAATTCCGTCTGCGTCAAATTTTTATGATTAAACTAACCTTGTTATCATTCATAATTTCAAAAACTACCCTCTAATCTTACACCCCCTTATTTTATGCCCTTTACACATAGGAACCCTTATAATGTCACTTGGACATCACATGAACACCATGTGAGTTGGCTTAGTGCTGATACAGTTAGATTATGGAGCAATAGGTCCTGGGTTTGAATCCTCGTACGCGCAATATAGAATAGGCTCCTACGGCCCCTACCCCCCCTCCTGGGGAGGGGGGGTAGGGGCGGCCGTGTTGTGATACCTCAACTCTACCTTCGAGCCTAAGCCATGGGGGGATAGGGGTGGTGTCAAAATGCGGTCGTAAATCTGTCCTCCATGTCGTCCACGGGACATCCCTCTAGGGGAGTGGGAGGGAGTATTCCAGGAAAGGCACCTACGCGTAACAAATCAACAAAAACCGACCTGGTGTCAAAGGGAGAAACATTTTGCTATTTATTGACTAGAAAGTGCAAAGACTTTCAACAAGTAGTGGAACGGTGTGGCTACCATGCACAATGACCAACCAGATTAGGCATGTGCCACTTACCATGACGAAAAATTTTTACTATGTGATGTCAACGTTGACAACCCATAATATGGGTCACGAGTTGTCAGAGGGGGAAACAATGGTTTGGGAATACTAGATACCAACTAGCAAGTACAACGACCTCCAATCAGTAGTAGCACGGTGTGGCTACCATGCACAATGACCGACCAAAGTAGGCATGTGTACTGCCTTTGACCAAAGAAATCCGCTGTGTGTGGTCAACGTTGACAACTCATCATACGAGTCACAAATGGTCAGAGAGGGAAACAATGGTTTGGGAACACCAAGTATCAAATAGCAAGCACAAGGAGCTTCAATACGTTGTGGCACGGTGTGGATACCATGCACAATGACCAACCAAAGTAGGCATATGTCACTGACCATGACCAAATAATGTCACAAAGTGTGGTAAACTTTGACAACTTATAACACGAGTCACAACTGGTCAGAGTGGAAGATAATGGTTTATGAATACTAGTTATCGACTACCTAGTACAAATACCTTCAATATGCAGTGGCACAGTGTGGCTACAATGCACAGTGACCAACCAAAGTATGCATATATTACAGACCATGAACAAAGAGTTTCACTTCATGTGGTCAATATTGACAACTCACAACACGAGCCACAGATATTCAGAGGGGGTAACAATGGGTTGGGAACACTAGCTATCAACTAAAAAGCACAAATACCTTCAATACATAGTGACAAGGCGTGGTAACAATGTACAGTGACAAACCAAGTAGGCATATGTCACTAACCATGACCAAACGAATTTCACAGTGCGTGGTCAACGTTGAAAACGCATAACACGAGTCACAAATGGTCAGAGGGGGAAACAATGGGTTGGGAACACTAGTTATCAACTAGCAAGTACAAAGAACTTCAGCAAGCTGTGGCACGGTATGGCTAGCGTGCACAGTGACCAACCAAAGGATTCATACGTCACTGACTATGACCGAGAAGTCCACTGTGTGTGGTCAACATTGACAACTCATAACACGAGTCACAAATGGTCAGAGGGAGAGACAATTGTTTGGGAACCCTATGTATCGACAAGACAGGACAAAGAACTTCAATACGTAGTGGCACGGTGTGGCTAATATGCACACCGAACAACCAAACTAGGAATATGTCACTGACCATGACCAGAGAATTTCAATATGGGTGGTCAACGTTGACCAACCATAACACGAGTTACAAACGGTTAGGGGAGGAAACAATGCTATGGGAATATCAGTTGTCAACTGGCAAGTACGACGACCTTCAGTCCGTAGTAGCATAATGTGGCTACCATTAACAATGACCGACCAAAGTAGGCATATGTACTGCCTTTGACCAAAGAATTCCGCTGTGTGTGGTCAACGTTGACACCTCATTATAGGAGTCACAAATGGTCAGAGGGGGAGACAATGGTTTGGGAACACCAGGTTTCAAGTAGCAAGCACAAGGACCTTCAATACGTTGTGGCACGGTGTGGATACCATGCACGATGATCAACCAAAGTAGGCGTATGTCACTTACCATGACCAAATAATGTCACTAAGTGTGGTAAACTTTGACAACTCATAACACGAGACACAAATGGTCGGGGTGGAAAATAATGGTCTGTGAATACTAGTTATTGACTAGCAATTACAAATACCTTCAATTTGCAGTGGTACAGTGTGGCTACAATGCACAGTGACCAACCAAAGTATGCATATGTCACTGACCATGACCAACAAATTTCACTTCATGTGGTCAACTTTGACAACTCACAACACGAGTCACTGATAGTCAGAGGGGGGGAAGAATGGTTTGGGAACACTAGCTATCAAATAGGAAGCACAAAAACCTTCAATACGTAGTGACACGGCGTGGTAACCACGTACAGTGACAAACCAAACTAGGCATCTGTCACTTACCATGACCAAAGAATTTCAATATGGGTGGTCAATGTTAACAACCCATAACATGAGTCACAAATGGTAAGAGGGGAAAACAATGGGTTGGGAACACTAGTTATCAACTAGCTAGTACAAGGACCTTCAACAAGCTGTGGTCCGGTATGGCTAGCGTGCACAGTGACCGTCCAAAGGATGCATACGTCACTGACTATGACCGAAGAAGTCCACTATGTGTGGTCAACATTGACAACTCATAACACAAGTCACAAATGGTCAGAGGGAGAGACAATTGTTTGGGAACCCTATGTATTGACTAGAAAGGACAAAGAACTTCAATACGTAGTGGCACTGTGTGGCTAATATGCTCACCGAACAACCAAACAATGCATATGTCACTGACCATGACCAGAGAATTTCAATATGGGTGGTCAACGTTGACCAACCATAACACAAGTCACAGACGGTCAGGGGAGGAAACAATGCTATGGGAATATCAGTTCTCAACTGGCAAGTACGACCGTCAGTCAGTAGAAGCACAGTGTGGCTACCATGCACAATGACCGTCCAAAGTAGGCATATGTACTGCCTTTGACCAAAGAAATCCGCTGTGTGTGGTCAATGTTGACAGCTCATATTAGGAGTCACAAATGGTCAGAGGGGGAGACAATGGTTTGGGAACACCAGGTATAAACTAGCAAGCACAAGGACCTTCAATAAGTTGTGGCACGGTGTAGATACCATGAACGGTGACCAACTAAAGTAGGCATATGTCACTGACCATGACCAAATAATGTCACTAAGTGTGGTAAACTTTGACAACTCATAACACCAGAAACAAATGGTGAGGGTGGAAGATAATGGTTTGTGAATACTAGTTATCGACTAGCAAGTACAAATACCTTCAATATGTAGTGGCACAGTGTGGCTACAATGCATAGTGACCAACCAAAGTATGCATATGTCACTGCCCATGAACAACAAATATCACTTCATGCAGTCAACGTTGACAACTCACAACACGAGTCACAGATAGTTAGAGGGGGGAACAATGGTTTGGGAACACTAGCTATCAACTAGGAAGCACAAAGACCTTCAATACGTAGTGACACGGCGTGGTAACCACGTACAGTGACAAACCAAACTAGGCATATGTCACTAACCATGACCAAAGAATTTCAACATGGGTGGTCAACGTTCACAACCCATAGCATGAGTCACAAATGGTCAGAGGGGGGAAAAATGGTTTCAAAACACTATGTATCTTCTAGCAAGTACAGAGATCTTTCGTATGTATTGGCACGGTGTGGCTACCGTGCACAATGACCTATCCAAGTAGGCATACATCACTGCCCATGACCAAAGAAGTTTAGTGTGTGTGGTCAACGTTCACAACTCAAAATACAAGTTAAAAGTGGGCAGAGGGAGAAACAATGGTTTGGGTTATACTCGGTATCGACTAGCACGTACAAACACCTTCGATAAGTGGTGGCACGGTGTGGCTTCTATGCACAGTGACCAACCAAAGCATGCTTGTGTCACTGAATATCATGGCAAGAGTTTCACTGTGTGTAGTCAACTTTCCTTCTTACGGCTGGTCAATGGATGAGAGGTTATTCAACCTCGAAGTTGCAAAATTTGAATTTCCGTCTACGTAAATTATTTATGATTAAACTAACTTTGTTATCTTTCATAAGTTTGAAAACTACCCTCTAATCTTACACCCCCTTATTTTACGCCCTGTACCCATAGGACCCCTTACGATGTCATTTGGATATCACATGAACACCATGTGAGTTGGCTTAGTGCTTAAATAGTTAGATTTGGAGCGATAGGTCCTGGGTTTCAATCCTCGTACGCGCAATATAGAATAGGCTCGCGACCTTGGGGGGGGGGTGTGTTGTGATACCTCAACTCTACCTTCGAGCCTAAGCCGTGGGGGGGTAGGGGGGGTGTCAAAATGCGGTCGTAAATCTGTCCTACAGGTCCTCCACAGAACATCCCTCTGGGGGGGTGGGAGGGAGTATTCCAGTGAAGGCACCTACGCGTAACAAATCAACAAAAACCGACCTGGTTTCAAAGGGAGAAACCTTTTGCTATTTACTGACTAGCAAGTGGAAAGACTTTCAACAAGTAGTGGAACGGTGTGGCTACCATGCACAATGACCAACCAGATTAGGCATGTGCCACTTACCATGACCAAATAATTTTACTATGTGATGTCAACGTTGACAACCCATAATATGGGTCACGAGTTGTCAGAGGGGGAAACAATGGTTTTGGAATACTAGATACCAACTAGCAAGTACAACGACCTTCAATCCGTAGTAGCACGGTGTGACAACCATGCACAATGACCGACCAAAGTAGGCATGTGTACTGCCTTTGACCTGTTGTTCTTCTATGCCCCATGGCCACTGCTATGGGTTGACGGACAGGTTGGGCATGCACTGCTCCCTTGAAGTAAGTCCCCCAAACCTCGTTTGTGGTGCAAGTCCAAGCGAGACACCAGAAGTGCAGCGCAACGGATAGCATGTTGGACTTAGGGACAACAGGTCCTGCGATCGAGCCTTGATGTGCGCAGGAGGTTTTTTGACCTTCTAGCACAGGGGAAGTTTCTTAGACATTTCTCTATGCATGAGGAGAGTGCGCCACTTGGCGGTCAGTGGATGCGCCAATTGGCAGACTGGTGAGGTGGTGTGGAGTGACCACCCCAAAAGTGTCACTACCCACACACATTAGAAGCCAGGCCTAGGACTATATGTACCAGGCTCATTCCTCATTCTAATTACACAATCTGGCCTTAGATGCTCCTAACAGAGTTTTCCAACTAAGGAACAGTATAAAGAAGACACTGGTTGGTCTAAGCCCCAGGAGTTAGTCTTTGACTAGCACCTCGCGCGAAAGTGACCAAGTGTTAAGTGGACACAGTTGCTAGCAAGTGATTGCCTAGGAACTGCTCAGTGTGGAACCGTGATCCTGAGGGTGATATCTTCTCCTAGCTGAAATGCTAGGAGCGGACGGCA
>SZWC01002164.1:92546-114329 GCA_023375785.1 Penium margaritaceum
GGCGGCCGTGTTGTGATACCTCAACTCTACCTTCGAGCCTAAGCCGTGGGGGTGGTAGGGGGGGTGTCAGAATGCGGTCGCAAATCTGTCCTCCATGTCGTCCACATAACATCCCTCTAGGGGGTTGGGAGGGAGTATTCCAGTGAAGGCACCTACGCGTAACAAAAAAAAAACCGACCTGGTTTCAAAGGGAGAAACCTTTTGCTATTTATTGACTAGCAAGTGCAAAGACTTTCAACAAGTAGTGGAACGGTGTGGCTACCATGCACAATGACCAACCAGATTAGGCATGTGCCACTTACCATGACCAAATTATTTTACTATGTGATGTCAACGTTGACAACCCATAATATGGGTCACGATTTGTCAGAGGGGGAAACAATGGTTTGGGAAAACTATATACCAACTAGCAAGTACAACGAACTTTAATCAGTAGTAGCACGGTGTGGCTACCATGCATGATGACCGACCAAAGTAGGCATGTGTACTGCCTTTGACCAAAGAAATCCGCTGTGTATGGTCAACGTTGACAACTCATAATACGAGTCCCAAATAGTCAGAAGGGGAAACCATTGTTTGGGAACACCAGGTATCAACTAGCAAGCACAATGACCTTCAATACGTTGTGGCACGGTGTGGAGACCATGCACGATGACCAACCAAGGTATGCATATGCCACTGGTCATGACCAAAGAATATCACCATGTTTGGTAAACTTTGACAGCTCATAACACGAGTCGCAAATGGTCATAGTGGAAGACAATGGTTTGTGAATACTAGTTATCGAGTAGCAAGTATAAATACCTTCAATATGTAGTGGCATAGCATGGCTACCATGCATAGTGACCAACCAAAGTATGCATATGTCACCAACCATGACCAACAAATTTCACTTCATGTGGTCAGCGTTGACAACTCACAACACGACTCACTGATAGTCAAAGGTGGGTAACAATGGTTTGGGAACACTAGATATAAACTAGAAAGCACAGATACCTTCAATATGTAGTGACACGACGTGGTAACCATGTACAGTGACAAACCAAAGTAGGCATATGTCACTAACCATGACAAGAATAATTTCACAATGTGTGGTCAACGTTGAAAACGCATAACACGAGTCACAAATGGTCAGAGGGGGAAACAATGGGTTGGGAACACTAGTTATCAACTAGAAAGTACAAAGACCTTCAACAAGCAGTGGCACGGTATGGCTAGCGTGCACGGTGACCAACCAAATGATGCATACGTCACTGACTATGACTGAAGAAGTCCACTATGTGTGGTCAACATTGACAGCTCATACCATGAGTCACAAATGGTCAGATGGAGAGACAACGGTTTGGGAACCCTATGTATTGACTAGAAAGGACAAAGAACTTCAATACGTAGTGGCACATTGTGGCTACTATGCACACCAGACAACCAAACTAGGCATATGTCACTGACCATGACCAAAGAATTTCAATATGGGTGGTCAACGTTGACCAACCATAACACGATTCACAAACGGTCAAGGGAGAAAACAATGCTATGGGAATATCAGTTCTCAACTAGCAAGTATAACGACCTTCAGTCAGTAGTAGCACAGTGTGGCTACCATGCACAATGACCGAACAAAGTAGGCATATGTACTGCCTTTGACCAAAGAAATCCGCCGTGTGTGGTCAACGTTGACAACTCATCATACGAGTCACAAATGGTCAGAGAGGGAAACAATGGTTTGGGAACACCAAGTACCAAATAGCAAGCACAATGAGCTTCAATACGTTGTGGCACGGTGTAGATACCATGCACGATGACCAACAAAAATAGGCATATGTCACTGACCATGACCAAATAATGTCACTAAGTGTGGTAAACTTTGACAGGTCATAACACGAGTCACAACTGGTCAGAGTGGAAGATAATGGTTTATGAATACTAGTTATCGAATAGCAAGTACAAATACCTTCAATATGTAGTGGCACAGTGTGGCTACAATGCACAGTGACCAACCAAAGTATGCATATGTCACTGACCATGACCAACAAATTTCACTTCATGTGGTCAACGTTGACAACTCACAACACGAGTCACAAATGGTCAGGGTGGAAGGTAATGGTTTGTGAATACTAGTTATCTACTAGCAAGTACAAATACCTTCAATATGTAGTGGCACAGTGTGGCTACAATGCACAGTGACCAACCAAAGTATGCATATGTCACTGACCATGACCAACAAATTTCACTTCATGTGGTCAACGTTGACAACTCACAACACGAGTCAATGATAGTCAAAGGGGGGGGGGAACAATGGTTTGGGAACACTAGCTATAAACTAGAAAGCACAGATACCTTCAATACGTAGTGACACGGCATGGAAACCATGTACACTGACAAACCAAAGTAGGCATATGTCACTAACCATGACCAAAAGAATTTCACAGTGCGTGCTCAACGTTGAAAACACATAGCACGAGTAACAAATGGCCAGAGGGGGAATCAATGGGTTGGGAACACTAGTTATCAACTACCAAGTACAAAGACTTTAAACAAGCTGTGGCACGGTATGGCTAGCGTGCACAGTGACCAACCAAAGGATGCATACGTCACTGACTATGACCGAAGAAGTCCAGCATGTGTGGTCAACATTGACAACTCATAACACGAGTCACAAATGGTCAGAGGGAGAGACAATTGTTTGGGAACCCTATGTATCGACTAGAAAGGACAAAAAACTTTAATACGTAGTGGCATGGTGTGGCTAATATGCCCACCAAACAACCAAACTAGGCATATGTCACTGACCATGACCAGAGAATTTCAGTATGGGTGGTCAACGTTGACCAACCATAACACGAGTCACAACCGGTCAGGAGAGGAAACAATGCTATGGGAATATCAGTTCTCAAGTAGCAAGTACAACGACCTTCAGTCAGTAGAAGCACAGTGTGGCTACCATGCACAATGACCGACCAAAGTAGGCATACGTACTGCCTTTGACCAAAGAAATCTGCTGTGTGTGGTCAACATTGACAACTCATAATAGGAGTCACAAATGGTCAGAGGGGGAGACAATGGTTTGGGAACACCAGGTATAAACTAGCAAGCACAAGGCCCTTCAATAAGTTGTGGCACGGTGTGGATACCATGCACGATGACCAACCAAAGTGGGCATATGTCACTGACCATGAACAACAAATTTCACTTCATGCGGTCAACGTTGACAACTCACAACACGAGTCATTGATAGTCAGAGGGGGGGGGGGAACAATGGTTTGGGAACACTAGATATCAACTAGGAAGCACAAAGACCTTCAATAATTTTTGACACGGCGTGGTAACCACGTACAGTGACAAACCAAACTATGCATATGTCACTAACCATGACCAAAGAATTTCAACATGGGTGGTCAACGTTCACAACCCATAACATGAGTCAGAAGTGGTCAGAGGGGAGAAAATGGTTTCAAAACACTATGTATCTTCTAGCAAGTACAAAGGTCTTTCGTACGTATTAGCACGGTGTGGCTACCGTGCACAATGACCTATCCATGTAGGCATACATCACTGCTCATGAGCAAAGAAGTTTAGTGTGTGTGGTCAACGTTCATAACTCATAATACAAGACAAAAGTGGGCAGAGGGAGAAACAATGGTTTGGGAATACTCGGTATCGACTAGCAAGTACAAAGACCTTTGATAAGTGGTGGCACGGTGTGGCTACCATGCACAATGACCAACCAAAGTATGCTTGTATCAATGAATATTTTAAAAAGAGTTTCACCGTGTGTAGTCAACTTTCATTCTTACGGCTGGTCAATCGGAGCAATGGATGAGAGGTTATTCAAGCTCGAAGTTGCAAAATTTGAAATTCCGTCTCCGTCAAATTTTTATGATTAAACTAACTTTGTTATCATTCACAATTTTGAAAACTACCCTCTAATCTTACACCCCCTTATTTTATGCCCTTTACCCATAGGGACCCTTATAATGTCATTTGGACATCACATGAACACCATGTGAGTTGGCTTAGTGCTTATACAATTAGATTAAGAGCGATAGGTCCTGGGTTTCAATCCTCATACGCGCAATATAGAATAGGCTCGCGACCTTGGGGGGGGGGGTGTTGTGATACCTCAACTCTACCTTCGAGCCTAAGCCGTGGGGGGGTAGGGGGGTGTCAAAATGCGGTCGTAAATCTGTCATACAGGTCCTCCACAGAACATCCCTCTAGGGGGGTGGGAGGGAGTATTCCAGTGAAGGCACCTACGTGTAACAAATCAACAAAAACCGACCTGGTGTCAAAGGGAGAAACCTTTTGCTATTTATTGACTACCAAGTGGAAAGACTTTCATCAAGTAGTGGAACGGTGTGGCTACCATGCACAATGACCAACCAGATTAGGCATGTGCCACTTACCATGACCAAAACAATTTACTATGTGATGTCAACGTTGACAATCCATAATATGGGTCACGAGTTGTCAGAGGGGGAAACAATGGTTTGGGAATACTAGATACCAACTAGCAAGTACAACGACCTTCAATCAGTAGTAGCACGGTGTGACTACCATGCACAATGACCGACCAAATTAGGCACAACATTCACAACCCATAACATGAGTCACAAATTGTCAGAGGGGGAACAATGGGTTGGGAACACTAGTTATCAACTAGCAAGTACAAATATCTTCAACAAGCTGTGGCACGGTATGGCTAGCGTACACAGTGACCAACCAAAGGATGCATACGTCACTGACTATGACCGAAGAAGTCCACTATGTGTGGTCAACATTGACAACTCATAACACGAGTCACAAATGGTCAGAGGGAGAGACAATTGTTTGGGAACCCTATGTATCGACTAGACAGGACAAAGAACTTCAATACGTAGTGGCACGGTGTGGCTAATATGCAAACCGAACAACCAAACTAGGCATATGTCACTGACCATGACCGGAGAATTTCAATATGGGTGGTCAACGTTGACCAACCATAACACGAGCCACAAACGGTCAGGGGAGGAAACAATGCTATGGGAATATCAGTTCTCAACTTGCAAGTACAACGACCTTCAGTCAGTAGTAGCACAGTGTGGCTACCATGCACAATGACCGACCAAAGTACGCATATGTACTGCCTTTGACCAAAGAAATCCGCTGTGTGTGGTCAACGTTGACAACTCATAATAGGAGTCACAAATGGTCAGAGGGGGAACAATGGTTTGGGAACACCAGGTTTCAACTAGCAAGCACAAGGACCTTCAATAAGTTGTGGCACGGTGTGGATACCATGCACGATGACCAACCAAAGTAGGCTTATGTCACTGACCATGAACAGATAATTTCACTAAGTGTGGTAAACTTTGGCAACTCATAACATGAGTCACAAATGGTCAGGGTGGAAGATAATGGTTTGTGAATACTAGTTATTGACTAGCAAGTACAAATACCTTCAATATGTAGTGGCACAGTGTGGCTACAATGCACAGTGACCAACCAAAGTATGCATATGTCACTGACCATGACCAACAAATTTCACTTCATGTGGTCAATGTTGACAACTCACAACAGAGGCACTGATAGTCAGAGGGGGTGAACAATGGTTTGGGAACACTAGCTTTCAACTAGGAAGCACAAAGACCTTCAATACGTAGTGACACGGCGTGGTAACCATGTATAGTGACAAACCAAACTAGGCATCTGTCACTTACCATGACCAAAGAATTTCAATATGGGTGGTCAACGTTCACAACCCATATCATGAGTCACAAATGGTCATAGGGGGAAACAATGGGTTGGGAACACTAGTTATCACCTAACAAGTACAAAGACCTTTAGCCAGCTGTGGCACGGTATGGCTAGCGTGCACAGTAACCAACCAAAGGATGCATACGTCACTGACTACGACCGAAGAAGTCCACCATGTGTGGTCAACATTGAAAACTCATAACACGAGTCACAAATGGTCAGAGGGAGAGACAATTGTTTGGGAACCCTATGTATCGACTATACAGGACAAAGAACTTCAATATGTAGTGGCACGGTGTGGCTAATATGCACACCGAACAGCCAAACTAGGCATATGTCACTGACCATGACCAGAGAATTTCAATATGGGTGGTCAACGTTGACCAACCATAGCATGAGTCACAAACGGTCAGGGGAGGAAACAATGGTATATGAATATCAGTTCTCAACTATCAAGTACAATGACCTTCAGTCAGTAGTGGCACAGTGTGGCTACCATGCACAATGACCGACCAAAGTAGGCATATGTACTGCCTTTGACCAAAGAAATCCGCTGTGTGTGGTCAACGTTGACAACTCATAATAGGAGTCACAAATGGTCAGAGGGGGAGACAATGGTTTGGGAACACTAGGTATCAACAAGCAAGCACAAGGACCTTCAATAAGTTGTGGCACGGTGTTGATATCATGCATGATGACCAACCAAAGTAGGCATATGTCGCTGACTATGACCAGATAATGTCACTAAGCGTGGCAAACTCTGACAACTCATAACACGAGTCACAAATGGTTAGAGTGGAAGATAATGGTTTCTGAATACTAGTTATCAACTAGCAAGTACAAATACCTTCAATATGTAGTAGCACAGTGTGGCTACAATACACAGTGACCAACCAAAGTATGCATATGTCACTGACCATGACCAACAAATTTCACTTCATGTGGTCAACGTTGACAACTCACAACACGAGTCACTGATAGTCTGAGGGGGGGGGGGGACAATGGTTTGGGAACACTAGCTATCAACTAGGAAGCACGAAGACCTTCAATACGTAGTGACACGGCGTGGTAACCATGTACAGTTACACACCAAACTAGACATATGTCACTAACTATGACCAAAGAATTTCAATATGGGTGGTCAACGTTCACAACCCATAACATGAGTCACAAATGGTCACAGGGGGAACAATGGGTTGGGAACACTAGTTATCAACTAGCAAGTACAAAGACCTTCAACAAGCTGTGGCACGCTATGGCTAGCGTGCAAAGTGACCAACCAAAGGATGCATACGTCACTGACTATGACCGAAGAAGTCCACTATGTGTGGTCAACATTGACAACTCATAACACGAGTCACAAATGGTCAGAGGGAGAGACAATTGTTTGGGAACCCTATGTATCGACTAGACAGGACAAAGAACTTCAATACGTAGTGGCACGGTGTGGCTAATATGCACATCGAACAACCAAACTAGGCATATGTCACTGACCATGACCAGAGAATTTCAATATGGGTGGTCAACGTTGACCAACCATAACACGAGCCACAAACGGTCAGGGGAGGAAACAATGCTATGGGAATATCAGTTCTCAACTTGCAAGTACAACGACCTTCAGTCAGTAGTAGCACATTGTGGCTACCATGCACAATGACCGACCAAAGTAGGCATATGTACTGCCTTTGACCAAAGAAATCTGCTGTGTGTGGTCAACGTTGACAACTCATAATAGGAGTCACAAATGGTCGGAGGGGGGAACAATGGTTTGGGAACACCAGGTTTCAACTAGCAAGCACAAGGACCTTCAATAAGTTGTGGCACGGTGTGGATACCATGCACGATGACCAACCAAAGTAGGCTTATGTCACTGACCATGACCAGATAATGTCACTAAGTGTGGTAAACTTTGACAACTCATAACATGAGTCACAAATGGTCAGGGTAGAAGATAATGGTTTGTGAATACTAGTTATTGACTAGCAAGTACAAATACCTTCAATATGTAGTGGCACAGTGTGGCTACAATGCACAGTGACCAACCAAAGTATGCATATGTCACTGACCATGACCAACAAATTTCACTTCATGTGGTCAACGTTGACAACTCACAACAGAGTCACTCATAGTCAGAGGGGGTGAACAATGGTTTGGGAACACTAGCTTTCAACTAGGAAGCACAAAGATCTTCAATACGTAGTGACACGGCGTGGTAACCATGTATAGTGACAAACCAAACTAGGCATCTGTCACTTACCATGACCAAAGAATTTCAATATGGGTGGTCAACGTTCACAATCCATAACCTGAGTCACAAATGGTCATAGGGGGAAACAATAGGTTGGGAACACTAGTTATCACCTAACAAGTACAAAGACCTTCAGCCAGCTGTGGCACGGTATGGCTACCGTGCACAGTAACCAACCAAAGGAAGAATACGTCACTGACTACGACCGAAGAAGTCCACTATGTGTGGTCAACATTGAAAACTCATAACACGAGTCACAAATGGTCAGAGGGAGAGACAATTGTTTGGGAACCCTATGTATCGACTAGAAAGGACAAAGAACGTCAATACGTAGTGGCACGGTGTGGCTAATATGCACACCGAACAACCAAACTAGGCATATGTCACTGACTATGACCAGAGAATTTCAATATGGGTGGTCAACGTTGACCAACCATAACACGAGTCACAAACGGTCAGGGGAGGAAACAATGCTATGGGAATATCAGTTCTCAACCAGCAAGTACAACGACCTTCAGTTAGTAGTAGCACAGTGTGGCTACCATGCACAATGACCGACCAAAGTAGGCATATGTACTGCCTTTGACCAAAGAAATCCGCTGTGTGTGGTCAACGTTGACACCTCATAATAGGAGTCACAAATGGTCAGAGGGGGAGACAATGGTTTGGGAACACCAGGTATCAACAAGCAAGCACAAGGACCTTCAATAAGTTGTGGCACGGTGTGGATACCATGCACGATGACCAGCCAAGGTAGGCATATGTCACTGACCATGACCAAATAATGTCACTAAGTGTGGTAAACTTTGACAACTCATAACACGAGTCACAAATGGTCAGGGTGGAAGATAATGGTTTGTGAATACTAGTTATCGATGAGCAAGTACAAATACCTTCAATATGTAGTGGCACAGTGTGGCTACAATGCACAGTGACCAACCAAAGTATGCATATGTCACTGACTATGACCAACAAATTTCACTTCATGTGGTCAACGTTGACAACTCACAACACGAGTCACTGATAGTCAGAGGGGGAGGGACAATGGTTTGGGAACACTAGCTATCAACTAGGAAGCACAAAGACCTTCAGTACGTAGTGACATGGCGTGGTAACCACGTACAGTGACAAACCAAACTAGGCATATGTCACTAACCATGACCAAAGAATTTCATTATGGGTGGTCAACATTCACATGCCATAACAAGAGTCACAAATGGTCAGAGGGGGAAAAAAAGGTTTCAAAATACTATGTATCTTCTAGCAAGTACAAAGATCTTTCGTATGTATTGGCACTGTGTGGCTACCGTGCACAATGACCTATCCAAGTAGGCATACATCACTGCTCTTGACCAAAGAAGTTGAGTGTGTGTGGTCAACGTTCACAACCCATAATACAAGTCAAAAATGGGCAGAGGGAGAAACAATGGTTTGGGAATACTCGGTATCGACTAGCAAGTACACAGACCTTCGATAAGTGATGGCACGGTGTGGCTACCATGCACAATGACAAACTGAAGTATTATTGTGTCACTGAATATCATAAAAAGAGTTTCAATGTGTGTAGTCAACTTTTGTTCTTACGGCTGGTCAATCAGAGCAATGGATGAGAGGTTATTCAAGCTCGAAGTTGCAAAATTTGAAATTCCGTCTGCGTCAATTTTTTATGATTTAACTAACTTTGTTATCATTCATAATTTTGAAAACTACCCTCTAATCTTACACCCCCTTATTTTATGCCCCTTACCCATAGGATCCCTTATAATGTCATTTGGACATGACATTAACACCATGTGAGTTGGCTTAATGCTTATAGGGTTAGATTCTGGAGTGATAGGTCCTGGGTTTGAATCCTCGTACGCGCAATATATAATAGGCTGGCGACCTGGGGGGGGGCGGCCGTGTTGTGATACCTCAACTCTACCTTCGAGCCTAAGCCGTGGGGGGGTAGGGGGGGTGTCATAATGCGGTCGCAAATCTGTCCTCCAGGTCGTCCACGGAACATCCCTCTAGGGGGGTGGGAGGGAGTATTCCAGTGAAGGCACCTACGCGTAACAAATAAACAAAAACCGACCTGGTGTCAAAGGGAGAAACCTTTTGCTATTTATTGAATAGCAAGTGCAAATACTTTCAACATGTAGTGGAACGGTGTGGCTACCATGTACAATGACCAACCAGGTTAGACATGTGCCACTTACCATGACCAAATAATTTTCCGATGTGTGGTCCACGTTGACAACTCATAATACGAGTCACAAATNGGGGGGGTGTCATAATGCGGTCGCAAATCTGTCCTCCAGGTCGTCCACGGAACATCCCTCTAGGGGGGTGGGAGGGAGTATTCCAGTGAAGGCACCTACGCGTAACAAATCAACAAAACTCGACCTGGTGTCAAAGGGAGAAACCTTTTGCTATTTATTGACTAGCAAGTGCAAAGACTTTCAACAAGTAGTGGAACGATGTGGCTACCATGCACAATGACCAACCAGATTAGGCATGTGCCACTTACCATAACTAAATAATTTTACTATGTGATGTCAACGTTGACAACCGATAATATGGGTCACGAGTTTTCAGAGGGGGAAACAATGGTTTCGTAATACTAGATACCAACTAGCAAGTACAACGAACTTCAATCAGTAGTAGCACGGTGTGGCTACCATGCACGATGACCGACCAAAGTAGGCATGTGTACTGCCTTTGACCAAAGAAATCTGCTGTGTGTGGTCAACGTTGACAACTCATAATACGAGTCCCAAATAGTCAGAGGGGGAAACAATTGTTTGGGAACACCAGGTATCAACTAGCAAGCACAATGACCTTCAATACGTTGTGGCACAGTGTGGAGACCATGCACGATGACCAACCAAGGTATGCATATGCCACTGGCCATGACAAAAGAATATCACCATGTGTGGTAAACTTTGACAGCTCATAACACGAGTCACAAATGATCAGGGTGGAAGATAATGGTTTGTGAGTACTATTTTTCGACTAGCAAGTACAAATACCTTCAATATGTAGTGGCACAGTGTGGCTACAATGCACAGTGACCAACCAAAGTATGCATATGTCACTGACCACGACGAAAGAATTTCACTTCATGTGGTCAACGTTTTACAACTCACAACACGAGTCACTGATAGTCAGAGGGGGGTAACAATGGTTTTGGAACAAAAGCTATCAAGTAGGAAGCAAAAAGACCTTCAATTTGTAGTGACACGGCGTGGTAACCACGTACAGTGACAAACCAAAGTAGGCATATGTCACTAACCATGACCAAACGGATTTGACAGTGTGTGGTCAACTATGAAAACTCATAACATGAGTCACAAATGGTCCGTGGGGGAAACCATGGGTTGGGAACACTAGTTATGAACTAGCAAGTAGAAAGATTTCCAACAAGTAGTGGCACAGTGTGGCTAGCGTACACAGTGACCAACCAAAGGATGCATATGTCACTGACTATGACTGAAGAAGTCCACTGTGTATGGTCAACATTGACAACTCATACATGAGTGACAGATGGTCAGAGAGAGAGACAATGGTTTGACGACCCTATGTATCAACTAGAAAGGACAAAGAACTGCAATACATAGTGGCACGTTATGGCTAATATGCACACCAAACAAGGCATATGTCACTGAACATGACCAGTGAATTTCAATATGGGTGGTCAACGTTGAGCAACCATAACACGAGTCACAAACGGTCAGGGGAGGAAACAATGCTATGGGAATATCAGTTCTCAACTAGAAAGTACAACGACCTTCAGGCAGTAGTAGCACAGTGTGGCTACCATGCACAATGACCGACCAAAGTAGGCATGTGTACTGCCTTTGACCAAAGAAATCCGCTGTGTGTGGTCAACGTTGACAACTCATCATACGAGTCACAAATGGTCAGAGAGGGAATCAATGGTTTGGGAACACCAAGTATCAAATAGCAAGCAGAAGGAGCTTCAATAAGTTGTGGCACGCCGTGGATACCATGCACGATGACCAACCAAAGTAGGCATATGTCACTGAACATGAAAAAATAATTTCACCAAGTGTGGTAAACTTTGACAACTAATAACACGAGTCACAACTGGTCAGAGTGGAAGATAATGGTTTATGAATTCTAGTTATCGATTAGCAAGTACAAATACATTCAATATGTAGTGGCACAATGTGGCTACAATGCACAGTGACCAACCAAAGTATGCATATGTCACCGACCATGAACAAAGAATTTCACTTCATGTGGTCAATGTTGACAACTCACAACACGAGTCACATATATTCAGAGGGGGTAACAATGGTTTGGGAACACTAGCTATCAACTAGAAAGCACAAATACGTAGTGACACGGCGTGGTAACCATGTACACTGACAAACCAAAGTAGGCATATGTCACGAACCATGACCAAACGAATTTCACAGTGCGTGGTCAACGTTGAAAACGCATATCACGAGTCACAAATGGTCAGAGGGGGAAACAATGGGTTGGGAACACTAGTTATCAACTAGCAAGTACAAATACCTTCAACAAGCTGTGGCACGGTATGGCTAGCGTGCACAGTGACCAACCAAAAGATGCATACGTCCCTGACAATGACCGAAGAAGTCCAATATGTGTGGTCCACATTGACAACTCATAACACGAGTCACAAATGGTCAGGGGGAGAGACAATTGTTTGGGAACCCTATGTATCGACTAGAAAGGACAAAAACTTCAATACGTAGTGGCACGGTGTGGCTAATATGCACACCGAACAACCAAACTAGGCATATGTCGCTGACCATGACAAGAGAATTTCAATATGGGTGGTCAACGTTGACCAACCATAACACAAGTCACAAACGGTTAGGGGAGGAAACAATGCTATGGGAATATTAGTTCTCAACTAGTAAGTACAACGACCTTCAGTCAGTAGTAGCACTGTGTGGCTACCATGCACAATGACCGACCAAAGTAGGCATATGTACTGCCTTTGACCAAAGAAATCCACTGTGTAAGGTCAACGTTGACAACTCATAATAGGAGTCACAAATGGTCAGAGGGGTAAACAATTGTTTGGGAACACCAGGTATCAACTAGCAAGCACAATGACCTTCAATACGTTGTGGCACGGTGTGGAGACCATGCACGATGACCAACCAAGGTATGCATATGTCACTGGCCATGACCAAAAAAAATCACCATGTGTGGTAAACTTTGACAACTCATAACACGAGTCACAAATGGTCAGAGTGGAAGACAATGGTTTGTGAATACTAGTTATCGAGTAGCAAATATAAATACCTTCAATATGCAGTGGCACAGGGTGGCTACCATGCACAGTGACCAACCAAAGTATGCATATGTCACTGACCATGACCAACGAATTTCACTTCATGTGGTCAGCATTGACAACTCACAACACGAGTCACACATAGTCAAAGGGGGGTAACATTGGTTTGGGAACACTAGATATCAACTAGAAAGCACAAATACCTTCAATATGTAGTGACACGGCGTGGTAACCATGTATAGTAACAAACCAAAGTATGCATAAGTCACTAACTATAACCAAAAGAATTTCAATATGGGTGGTCAACGTTGAAAACGCATAACACGAGTCACAAATGGTCAGAGGGGGAAACAATGGGTTGGGAACACTAGTTATCAACTAGCAAGTACAAACACCTACAACAAGCAGTGGCACGGTATGGCTAGCGTGCACAGTGACCAACCAAAGGATGCATACGTCACTGACTATGACCGAAGAAGTCCACTATGTGTGGTCAACATTGACAACTCATACCATGAGTCACAAATAGACAGATGGAGAGACAATGGTTTGGGAACCCTATGTATCGACTAGAAAGGACAAATATCTTCAATACGTAGTGGCACAGTGTGGCTACTATGCACACAAAATAACCAAACAAGGTATATGTCACTGACCATGACCAAAAAATTCCAATATGGGTGGTCAACATTGACCAACCATAACACGAGTCACAAACGGTCCGGGGAGGAAACAATGCTATGGGAATATCAGTTCTCAACTAGCAAGTACACGGACCTTCAGTCAGTAGTAGCACAGTGTGGCTACCATGCACAATGACCGACCAAAGTAGGCATATGTACTGCCTTTGACCAAAGAAATCCACTGTGCGTGGTCAACGTTGACAACTCATAATAGGAGTCACAAATGGTCAGAGGGGGAGACAATGGTTTGGGAACACCAGGTATCAACTAGCAACCACAAGGACATTCAATAAGTTGTGGCACGGTGTGGATGCCATGCACGATGACCAACCAAAGTAGGCATATGTCACTGACTATGACCAAATAATGTCACTAAGTGTGATAAACTTTGACAACTCATAACACGAGTCACAAATGGTCAGGGTGGAAGATAATGGTTTGTGAATACTAGTTATCGACTAGCAAGTACAAACACCTTCAATATGTAGTGGCACAGCGTGGCTACAATGCACAGTGACCAACCAAAGTATGCATATGTCACTGACCATGAACAACAAATTTCACTTCATGCGGTCAATGTTGACAACTCACAACACGAGTCACAGATAGTCAGAGGGGGGGAACAATGGTTTGGGAACACTAGCTATCATATAGGAAGCACAAAGACCTTCAATACATAGTGACACGGCGTGGTAACCACGTACAGTGACAAACCAAACTAGGCATATGTCACTAACCATGACCAAAGAATTTCAACATGGGTGGTCAACGTTCACAACCCATAACACGAGTCACAAATGTTCAGAGGGGGAAAAAATGGTTTCAAAACACTATGTATCTTATAGCAAGTACAATGATCTTTCGTATGTATTGGCACGGTGTGGCTACCGTGCACAATGACCTATCCAAGTAGGCATACATCACTGCTCATGACCAAAGAAGTTTAGTGTGTGTGGTCAACGTTCACAACTCATAATACAAGTCAAAAGTGGGCAGAGGGAGAAACAATGGTTTGGGAATACTCGATATCGACTAGTAAGTACAAAGACCTTCGACAAGTGGTGGCACGGTGTGGCTACCATGCACAATGACCAACCAAAGTATGCTTGTGTCACTGAATATCATAAAAAGAGTTTCACTGGATGTAGTCAACTTTCCTTCTTACGGCTGGTCAATCGGAGCAATGGATGAGAGGTTATTCAAGCTCGAAGTTGCAAATTTTGGAATTCTTTCTGCATCAGTTTTTCATGATTAAACTAACGTTGTTTTCATTCATAATTTTGAAAACTACCCTCTAATCTTACACCCCCTTATTTTATGCCCTTTATCCATAGGAACCCTTATAATGTCATTTGGAAATCACATGAACACCATGTGAGTTGGCTTAATGCTTATAGAGTTAGATTCTGGAGTGATAGGTTCTGGGTTTGAATCCTCGTACGCGCAATATAGAATAGGCTCACGACCTGGGGGGGAGGGGGACGGCAGTGTTGTGATACCTAAACTCTACGTTCAAGCCTAAGCCGGGGGGGGGGGAGGGGGTGTCATAATGCGGTCGCAAATCTATCCTTCAGGTTGTTTACCGAACATCCCTCTAGGGGGGTGGGAGGGAATATTCCACTGAAGGCACCTACGCGTAACAAATCAACAAAAACCGACCTGGTGTCAAAGGGAGAAACCTTTTGCTATTTATTTACTAGCAAGTGCAAAGACTTTCAACAAGTAGTGGATCGGTGTGGCCACCATGCACAATGACCAACCAGATTAGGCATGTGCCACTTACCATGACCAAATAATTTTACTATGTGATGTCAACGTTGACAGCCCATAATATGGGTCACGAGTTGTCAAAGGGGGAAACAATGGTTTGGGAATACTAGATACCAAATAGCAAGTACAACGACCTTCAATCAGTACTAGCACGGTGTGGCTACCATGCACAATGACCGGCCAGAGTAGGCATGTGTACTGCCTTTGACAAAAGAAATCCGCCGTGTGTGGTCAACGTTGACAACTCATAATACGAGTCCCAAATAGTCAGAGGGGGAAACAATTGTTTGGGAACACCAGGTATCAACTAGCAAGCACAATGACCTTTCAATACGTTGTGGCACGGTGTGGAGACCATGCACGATGACCAATGAATGTATGCATTTGTCACTGGCCATGACCAAAGAATATCACCATGTGTGGTAAAGTTTGACAACTCATAACACGAGTCAAAAATGGTCAGAGTGGAAGACAATGGTTTGTGAATACTAGTTATCGAGTAGCAAGTATAAATACCTTCAATATGTTGTGGCACAGCGTGGCTACCATGCACAGTGACCAACCAAAGTATGCATATGTCACTGACCATGCCCAACGAATTTCAATTCATGTGGTCAGCGTTGACAACTCACAACACGAGTCACAGATAGTCAAATGGGGGTAACAATGGTTTTGGAACACTAGATATCAACTAGAAAGCACAAACACCGTCAATACGTAGTGACACGGCGTGGTAACCATGTACAGTGACAAACCAAAGTAGGCATATGTCACTAACCATGACCAAAAGAATTTCACAGTGTGTGGTCAACGTTGAAAACGCATAACACAAGTCACAAATGATCAGAGGGAGAAACAATGGGTTGGGAACACTAATTATCAACTAGCAAGTACAAGGACCTTCAACAAGCAGTGGCACGGTATGGCTAGCATGCACAGAGACCAAAGGATGCATACGTCACTGACTATGACCGAAGAAGTCCAGTATGTGTGGTTAACATTGACAACTCATACCATGAGACACAAATGGTCAGAGGGAGAGACAATGATTTGGGAACCCTATGTATCGACTAGAAAGGACACATAACTTCAATACGTAGTGGCACGGTGTGGCTAATATGCACACCAAACAACCAAACTAGGCATATGTCACTGATCATGACCGGATAATTTCAATATGGGTGGCCAACGTTGACCAACATAACACGAGTCACAAACAGTCAGGAGAGAAAACAATGCTATGGGAATATCAGTTATCAACTACCAAATACAACAACTTTCGGTAAGTAGTAGCACGGTCTTGCTACCATGCACAATGACCGCCCAAAGGAGGCATATGTACTGCCTTTAACCAAAGAAATCCGCTGTGTGTGGTCAACGTTGACAACTCATAGTACGAGTCACAAATGGTCAGAGAGGGAAAAAATGGTTTGGGAACTCCAAGTATTAGATAGCAAGCACAAGGGGATTCAATACGTTGTGGCATGGTGTAGATACCATGCACGATGACCAACCAAAGTATGCATATGTCACTGACCATGACCAAATAATGTCACTAAGTGTGATAAACTTTGACAACTCATAACACGAGTCCCAAATGGTCAGGGTGGAAGATAATGGTTTATGAATAACAGTTATTGACTAGCAAGTACAAATACCCTCAATATGTAGTGGCACATTGTGGCTACAATGCACAGTGACCAACCAACGTATGCATATGTCACTAACCACGAGGAAAGAATTTCACTTCATGTGGTCAATGTTGACAACTCACATCACGAGTCACATATATTCAGAGGGGGTAACAATGGTTTGGGAACACTAGCTATCAACTATAAAGCACAAAGACCTTCGATACGTAGTGACACGGCGTGGTAACCATGTACAGTGACAAACCAAAGTAGGCATATGTCACTAATCATGACCAAACGGATTTGACAGTGTGTGGTCAACGTTGAAAACTCATAACATGAGTCACAAATGGTCCGTGGGGGAAACCATGGGTTGAGAACACTAGTTATGAACTAGCAAGTAGAAATATTTGCAACAAGTAGTGGCACAGTGTGGCTAGCGTGCACAGTGACCAACCAAAGGATGCATATGTCACTGACTATGACCGAAGAAGTCCACTATGTATGGTCAACATTGACAACTCATAACAAGAGTCACAGATGGTCAGAGGGAGAGACAATGGTTTGAGAACCCTATGTATCGACTAGAAAGGACAAAGAACTGCAATACATAGTGGCACGTTGTAGCTAATATGCACACCGAACAACCAAAGTAGGCATTTGTCACTGAGCATGACCAATGAATTTCAATATGGGTGGTCAACGTTGACCAACCATAACACAAGTCACAAACGGTCAGGGGAGGAAACAATGCTATGGGAATATCAGTTCTCAACTAGCAAGTACAACGACCTTCAGTCAGTAGTAGCACAGTGTGGCTACCATGCACAATGACCGACCAAAGTAGGCATATGTACTGCCTTTGACCAAAGAAATCCGCTGTGTGTGGTCAATGTTAACAACTCATGATACGAGTCACAAATGGTCAGAGAGGGAAACAATGGTTTGGGAACACCAAGTATCCAATAGCAAGCACAAGGAGCTTCAATACGTTGTGGCACTGTGTGGATACCATGCACGATGACCAACCAAAGTAGGCATATGTCACTGACCATGACCAAATAATGTCACTAAGTGTGGTAAACTTTGACAACTCATAACACGAGTCACGAATGGTCAAGGTGGAAGATGATGGTTTCTGAATACTAGTTATCGACTAGCAAGTACAAATACATTCAATATGTAATGGCACATTGTGGCTACAATGCACAGTGACCAACCAAAGTATGCATGTCACTGACCATGACCAAAAAACTTCACTTCATGTGGTCAACATTGACAACTCACAACATGAGTCACTGATAGTCAGAGGGGGGGGGGACCAATGGTTTGGGAACACTAGATATCAACTAAGTAGCACAAAGACATTCAATACGTAGTGACACGGCGTGGTAACCACGTACAATGACAAACCAAAGTAGGCATATGTCACTAACCATGACCAAAGAATTTCAATATGGGTGGTCAACGTTCACAACCCATAACATGAGTCACAAATGGTCGGAGGGGGAACAATGGATTGGGAACGCTAGTTATCAACTAGCAAGTACAAAGACCTTCAACAAGCTGTGGCACGGTATGGCTAGCGTGCACAGTGACCAACCAAAGGATGCATACGTCACTGACTATGACCAAAGAAGTCCACTATGTGTGGTGAACATTGAAAACTCATAACACGAGTCACAAATGGTCAGAGGGAGAGACAATTGTGTTGAAATAGTATGCACCTTGTCCACTGCCTAGCTGGCTAGCTACACATACAGACAAGGCATGCACTGCTCTGTGGAGTACATCCCCTTGGTCTGTTCTGAGATGGGCCAGGAATGCACTGCCCATAGTGGGTATGTCCCCTGTGGCTCATCATAGGAACCATACCTTTTTGGCATGGTTGAATAGGCACCAGAGTCTCGAACGAGAGATCGCAGGTTCAAACCCCGCGATGGCCACATTTTGTTGTGGCCAAAACTTGGACAGGAAGCTTCTATGAAGCTTACTAAAAGCCTAGCTTGAGGATGACACTTGGCGGTCTAAGGACGCGCCAAGTAGGATTGTAGGTTGAGGTTGGCTCCAGTGGAGCCACTACAAGCAGAAGCTTTAGCAAAGCTCTGCAAGTATAAAAGCGTGTACCTTGCATGCATCCATTTACAGTTCTTGCCTTTGAGACTCCTCGCAGAGTGTCCAACCAAAGGTAGACACTAAAGACCAACATGCGGACTTCGTGAGGTTGCAAACCAAACGAACCTAAAGTGTGCATCCCTCGTTCAAGGGTGATATGTTATCTTGGTTGCAATACCAAGAGCGATTGGCGGCCTCCCATGTCGGGACCCGTTTTGTGGACCGTTGCTATCCGGCGCATTGACAAAGGGTTATGGGCCCACACTTATGGTTCTAAGGCACGCTTCCAAGACCGACTAGCGTGTGGTCTCGCAGGGCGCACAGGTACAACAGGGACACGACCATCGGACGGCTCCATCTGCTCCATCGGCTCCATCGGCTCCATCGGCTTCTTCAGGTAGGGTGCACGCACGTGGCGGACTAGGGGACGAGGATCAGCTCTGTCCATGTTGGACAAGACCCTCGAGCCCCAACGGGATTAAGCTCTACCCCTTTTTAGAAGGTGGTACGACCCCGAGTCCGTTCCCTCACGACGGCACCATCGCCTTAGGCGATCATCGGCTGGAGGGGTATGCAACGGAACCAACTGCACCTTTGACAACGGTCGCAGTCAGCAGCCTCATCAGCCTCATCGGCCTCAACGAAGCAGAGTAGCAGCGAAGCAGAGAAGACGAGCAACCGCCAAAAATGGCGGATTCGACTCCAGCCCGCCTTGAGGCGGGTATGTCCAAATTCACGGGGACAATTTTTCCCTTGTGGAAATGGCAATTTGAGATTGTCATGAACGTGCGTGGCTACCTGGACATCCTAAAAGGAATCGAGATAGCACCCGCCAATGCGACCGTGACGACGCATGCGGCTGACCTTGCAGCATGGACGATGAAGAACAACATGGCTCTCGCCATTCTTGTGACGTCCATCAACGAGACTCAACACTCCCACATCACTGGATGCACGTTGGCTGCCGAGGCCTACGCAAAGCTCTCACGCGTGCATCAATCGAACGCCCTAGCAAACCGACTCTTCATCTTCCAACGGTTGATGTCGATGAGGGTGAGCGAAGGAGAATCGATACCCGCATTTTTGCAGTCATTCGACAACGTGCTGCAAGAGGTCCAGCAAATGGAATGGAAGCTCGACTCCAACATGCGTGCCATGATCCTTCTAATGGCGCTGCCGGAAAGCTGGGGGTCCTTGATCACCGTATTTGGTGGTTGGAAGGAGGCAGATCTGACGCCGAACACGTCCGCAACGAGTCCATGCGACGCAGTGGCAGTGAGGCAAACATCTCAGCCTATGCCTCTCGCTTCGGTGGACAAAGTGCAAGCTCTCGCTCCAGTCAAGGCAACAGCGGAAGCGGTGGCGGTGGAGGGAAAGGCAACGTTGGCGGGAAGAGTTCCAAGAAGCCCGGCAACTGTCACAACTGTGGCAAGGCTGGGCACTGGGCTAGGGACTGCCGTAGTCCCAAGAAAGAAGGCGGGAGCAAAGGTGGAAAGGAGAAGAAGGAGCTCACCAACATGATGGCTAGGGGGCTGCCCATGAAGGGGGCAGCGATCCTTAGGCCCGGGGCATTTGCCCTTGACTCGGGCACCAACCGCCACTCTTCAAAAGAGAAGGGTGGATTTGTCGCCATGGCCGAATCTGTCATGCGCATCAAGTGTGCAAACGGCGGCGTCGTCCAAGCCATGGGCGAAGGGGACAAGGTGATCACGTTCAACGTGAACGGTGCGGAGAAGGCGGTCAACCTTCAAAAGGTGGTGTACATGCCCTCCTTCGCAGCCAACCTATTGTCCGTGTCACAAATCACCGACAACAACATGACAGTGGTGTTCACCAACAAGGAAGCGGTGGCCCTAAAAAATGAGGACATCCAGATTTTGTACACCAAAGACGACCTCATGCTTCAAGTTCCAAGAGTCGACGGCCTCTATGTGCTTCAAACCAAAGTCACCAAGGCGTTGGATGAGGGACTCGCATGTGCCACCAAGACAGTGGCACCGGAGCCAAATGATGCACCGCCGGCGACCGCTGCGGCCGCCACATCAACCAAGGACACTGATGCTGAGCTTGGCACCGGCGATTTGGCCATGTGGCCAACAGCATGCTGCAGAAGATGCAGGAGCAAGAGGTAGTCCGCGGAATGGAAGGATGCACCATGAAGCATGGCGAAGGGTGTGCATTGTGTGAACCATGCATCCAAGCGAAGGCAAAGAAGAAGCCGTTTGGGAGAGGAGGTCAACGAGCGGAGAACGTCTTGGAACTGATACACAGTGACGTGTGTGGACCCTTCCGCACATCGTCTAACGGAGGAAGCAAGTACTTCCTGAC
>SZWC01002164.1:115513-127791 GCA_023375785.1 Penium margaritaceum
AGGGCAAGGTGTGCAAGTTGGTGAAAGCGCTCTACGGGCTGAAACAGGCCCCAAGGATGTGGTACAAAGAGATGGACGGTTTCATGACCGGCCTCTCCTTCGCGCATTGTCAGAATGACTCGAGCATGTATGTGCGCGATGCTGGGAGAGGGCTGATGCTGGTTGCGCTGTACGTGGATGATCTGATCATCTGCTCGTCTTCGGTCGAGCTGCTGGATGAGCTGAAGTCTGACCTCAGCAAAAGGTTCAAGATGAAGGACATGGGTCCTCTCGAGTACTACCTCGGGATTGCCATCCACCGCAACCGAGTAGCAGGCACCATCAAACTCAACCAAACCAAATACATCGGTGAGGTACTGAAGCGCTACCACATGGAAGACTGCAAACCTGTCAGTACCCCAATGACGACCGATACAAAGATGAAGGCCTCCATGTCGCCAAGCAACGAAGCAGAACAAAGGGAGATGCAAGACATCCCCTACCAATCCGCCGTGGGTAGCATCATGTACGCCATGGTAGGAACCTTTCCGGACATCCGCTATGCTGTGGGACAAGTGAGCAGATTTGTGGCTAACCCTGTGCCACAACATTGGCAAGCATTCAAGCGCATCTTGCGCTACCTGCAGAAGACACGTCACATGGGCCTCATCCTTGGAGGCCAAGAAGGAACAGACCCCCTTTGCCTGAAGTGCTACACCGACGCTGACTGGGGAGGAAATCTCGACGACAGGAAATCCACCTCTGGATACGTGTGCATCTTGAATGGCGCTGCCATCTCATGGGCCAGCAGGAAGCAGGATTGTGTTTCCGTGTCCACAGCTGAGGCAGAGTACGTTGCTCTGTCTGAGGTGTGCAAGGAGACTCAATGGCTGCGCAGCCTGCTTGGCGAAATGACAGTACCACAGAAGGATGCCACGGTCGTACACGTGGACAACATGAGTGACATCTCAATGGCTGAAGACGAGATCATCTCCCGGCAAACGAAGCACATCGACATACGTTACCACTACTCACGTGACCTGGTCATGAAGAACGTGGTGGACTTGTAGCACTGCGGAACAAAGAGCATGCTTGCTGACTGCATGACCAAGCCGCTGGAGAGCGACTTGCACTATGCAGGCATTCGTGGATTCGGCATGAGGAGTGCGGCAGAAGAAGGGTGAGCCCCAAGACATTGATGGAGCCCAATAAGCGCCAGATGGACAGAGGTGCAAGGGAGAGATTTGTTGAAATAGTATGCACCTTGTCCACTTCCTAGCTGGCTAGCTACACATACAGACAAGGCATGCACTGCTCTGTGGAGTACATCCCCTTGGTCTGTTCTGAGATGGGCCAGGAATGCACTGCCCATAATGGGTATGTCCCCTGTGGCTCATCATAAGAACCATACCTTTTTGGCATGGTTGAATAGGCACCGGAGTCTCAAACGAGAGATTGCGGGTTCAAACCCCGCGACGGCCACATTTTGTTGTCGCCAAAACTTGGACAGGAAGCTTCTATGAAGCTTACTAAAAGCCTGGCTTGAGGATGACACTTGGCGGTCTAAGGACGCGCCAAGTAGGATTGTAGGTTGAGGTTGGCTCCAGTGGAGCCACTACAAGCAGAAGCTTTAGCAAAGCTCTGCAAGTATAAAAGCCTGTACCTTGCATGCATCCATTTACAGTTCTTGCCTTTGAGACTCCTCACAGAGTGTCCAACCAAAGGTAGACACTAAAGACCAACATGCGGACTTTGTGAGGTTGCAAACCAAACGAACCAAGTGTGGATCCCTCGTTCGAGGGTGATATGTTATCTTGGTTGCAATACCAAGAGCGGTTGGCGGCCTCCCATATCGGGACCCGTTTTCTAGACCGTTGCTATCCGGCGCATTGACAAATTGTTTGGGAACCCTATGTATCGACTAGTCAGGACAAAGACCTTCAATACGTAGTGGCACGGTGTGGCTAATATGCACACCGAACAACCAAACGAGGCATATGTCACTGACCATGAACAGAGAATTTCAATATGGGTGGTCAACGTTGACCAACCATAACATGAGTCACAAACGGTCAGGGGAGGAAACAATGCTATGGGAACATCAGTTCTCAACTGGCAAGTACAATGACCATTAGTCAGTAGTAGCACAGTGTGGCTACCATGCACAATGACCGACCAAAGTAGGCATATGTACTGCCTTTGACCAAAGAAGTCCACTGTGTGTGGTCAACGTTGACAACTCCGATAGGAGTCACAAATGGTCAGAGGGGGAGACAATGGTTTGGGAACACCTGGTATCAACTAGCAAGCACAAGGACCTTCAATAAGTTGTGGCACGGTGTGGATACCATGCACGATGACCAACCAAAGTAGGCATATGTCACTGACCATGACCAAATAATGTCACTAAGTGTGGAAAACTTTGACAACTCATAACACGAGTCACAAATGGTCATGGTGGAAGATAATGGTTTGTGAATACTAGTTATCGACTAGCAAGTACAAATACCATCAATATGTAGTGGCACAGTGTGGCAACAATGGACAGTGACCAACCAAAGTATGCATATGTCACTGACCATGACCAACAAATTTCACTTCATGTGGTCAACGTTGACAACTCACAACACGAGTCACTGATAGTCAAAGGGGGGGGAACAATGGTTTGAGAACACTAGCTATCAACTAGGAAGCACAAAGAACTTCAATACGTAGTGACGCGGCGTGGTAACCACGTACAATGACAAACCAAACTCGGCATCTGTCACTAACCATGACCAAAGAATTTTAATATGGGTGGTCAACGTTCACAACCCATAACATGAGTCACAAATGGTCAGAGGGGGGAACAATGGGTTGGGAACACTAGTTATGAACTAGCAAGTACAAATACCTTCAACAAGCTGTGGCACGGTAAGGCTAGCGTGTACAGTGACCAACCAAAGGATGCATACGTCACTGACTATGACCAAAGAAGTCCACTATGTGTGGTCAACATTGACAACTCATAACACGAGTCACAAATGGTCAGAAGGAGAGACAATTGTTTGGGAACCCTATGTATCGACTAGAAAGGACAAAGAACTTAAATACGTAGTGGCACGGTGTGGCTAATATGCATACCGAACAACCAAACTAGCCATATGTCACTGACCATGACCAGAGAATTTCAATATGGGTGGTCAACGTTGACCAACCGTAACACGAGTCAAAAACGGTCAGGGGAGGAAACAATGCTATAGGAATATCAGTTCTCAACGACCTTCTACAACGACCTTCAGTCAGCAGTAGCACAGTGTGGCTACCATGCACAATGACCGACCAAAGTAGGCATATGTACTGCCTTTCAAATGGTCAGGGTGGAAGATAATGGTTTGTGAATACTAGTTATCGACTAGCAAGTACAAATACTTTCAATATGTAGTGGCACAGTGTGGCTACAATGCACAGTGATCAACCAAAGTATGCATATGTCACTGACCATGACCAACAAATTTCACTTCATGTGGTCAACGTTGACAACTCACAACACGAATCACTGATAGTCAGAGGGGGGGAACAATGGTTTGGGAACACTAGCTATCAACTAGGAAGCACAAAGACCTTCAATATGTAGTGACATGGCGTGGTAACCACGTACAGTGACAAACCAAACTAGGCATATGTCATTGACCATGACCAAAGAATTTCAACATGGGTGGTCAACGTTCACAACCCATAACATGAGTCACAAATGGTCAGAGGGGAAAAAAATGGTTTCAAAACACTATGTATCTTCTAGCAAGTACAAAGATCTTTTGTATGTATTGGCACAGTGTGGCTACCGTGCACAATGACCTTTTTAAGTAGGCATACATCACTGCTCATGACCAAAGAAGTTTAGTGTGTGTGGTCAATATTCACAACTCATAATACAAGTCAAAAAAGGGAAGAGGGAGAAACAATGGTTTGGGAATACTCGGTATCGACTAGCAAGTACAAAGACCTTCAATAAGTGGTGGCACGTTGTGGCTACCATGCACAATGACCAACCAAAGTATTCTTGTGCCACTGAATATCATAAAAAGAGTTTCACTGTGTGTAGTCAACTTTCCTTCTTACGGCTGGTCAATCAGAGCAATGGATGAGATGTTATTCAAGCTCAAAGTTGCAAATTTTGAAATTCTGTCTGCATCAAATTTTTATGATTAAACTAGTCTGTTATCATTCATAATTTTGAAAACTACCCTCTAATCTTACACCCCCTCATTTTATGCCCTTTACCCATAGGAACCGTTATAATGTCATTTGGACATCACATGAACACCATGTGAGTTGGCTTAGTGCTTATAGAGTTAGATTTTGGAGCGATAGGTCCTGGGTTTGAATCCTCGTACGCGGAATAAAGAATAGGCTCGCGACCTGGTGGGGGGCGGCCGTGTTGTGATACCTCAACTCTACCATCGAGCCCAAACCATGCGGGGTAGGGGGGGTGTCATAATGCGGTCGCAAATCTGTCCTCTAGGTCGTCCACGGAACATCCCTCTAGGGGGGTGGGAGGGAGTATGCCAGTGAAGGCACCTACGCGTAACAAATCAACAAAAACCGACTTGTTGTCAAAGGGAGAGACCTTTTGCTGTTTATTGACTAGCAAGTGCAAAGACTTTCAACAAGAAGTGGAACAGTGTGGCTACCTTGCACAATGACCAACCAGATTAGGCATGTGCCACTTACCATGATCAAATGATTTCACTATGTGATGTCAACGTTGACAACCCATAATATGGGTCACGAGTTGTCAGAGGGGGAAACAATGGTTTGGGAATACTAGATACCAACAAGCAAGTACAACGACCTTCAATCAGTAGTAGCACGGTGAGGCTACCATGCTGAATGACCGACCAAATTAGGCATGTGTACTGCCTTTGACCAAAGAAATCCGCTGTGTGTGGTCAACGTTGACAACTCATAATATGAGTCCCAAATAGTCACAGGGGGAAACAATTGTTTGGGAACACCAGGTATCAACTAGCAAGCACAATGACCTTCAATACGTTGTGGCACGGTGTGGAGACCATGCACGATGACCAACCAAGGTATGCATATGCCACTGGCCATGACCAAAGAATATCACCATGTGTGGTAAACTTTGACAACTCATAACACGGGTCACAAATGGTCAGAGTGGAAGACAATGGTTTGTGAATACTAGTTATCGAGTAGCAAGTATAAATACCTTCAAAATGTAGTGGCACAGCGTGGCTACCATGCACAGTGACCAACCAAAGTATGCATATGTCACTGACCATGACCAACAAATTTCACTTCATGTGGTCAACGTTGACAACTCACAACACGAGTCACTGATTGTCAGAGGGGGGAACAATGGTTTGGGAACACTAGCTATAAAATAGGAAGCACAAAGACCTTCAATACGTAGTGACACGGCGTGGTAACCACGTACAGTGACAAACCAAACTAGGCATCTGTCACTAACCATGACCAAAGAATTTCAATATGGGTGGTCAACGTTCACAACCCATGACATGAGTCACAAATGGTCAGAGGGGGGAACAATGGGTTGGGAACACTAGTTATCAACTAGCATTACAAATACCTTCAACAAGCAGTGGCACGGTATGGCTAGCGTGCACAGTGACCAACCACAGGATGCATACGTCACTGACTATGACTGAAGAAGTCCACTATGTGTGGTCAACATTGACAACTCATACCATGAGTCACAAATGGTAAGAGGGAGAGACAATGGTTTGGGAACCCTATGTATTTACTAGAAAGGACACGGAATTTTAATACATAGTGGCGCGGTGTGGCTAATATGCACACCAAACAACCAAACTAGGCATATGTCACTGATCATGACCAGAGAATTTCAATATGGGTGGCCAACGTTGACCAACCATAACACGAGTCACAAACGGTCAGGAGAGGAAACAATGCTATGGGAATATCAGTTCTCAACTGGCAAGGACAACGACCTTCAGTTTGTAGTAGCACGGTGTGGCTACCATGCACAATGACCGACCAAAGTAGCCATATGTACTGCCTTTGACCAAAGAAATTCGCTGTGTGTGGTCAACGTTGACAACTCATAATACGAGTCACGAAAGGTCAGAGGGGGAAATTATGGTTTGGGAACACTAGCGATCAACTAGGAAGCACAAAGACCTTCAATATGTAGTGACATGGCGTGGTAACCACGTACAGTGACAAACCAAACTAGGCATATGTCACTGATCATGACCAGAGAATTTCAATATGGGTGGCCAACGTTGACCAACCATAACACGAGTCACAAACGGTCAGGAGAGGAAACAATGCTATGGGAATATCAGTTCTCAACTGGCAAGGACAACGACCTTCAGTCAGTAGTAGCGCGGTGTGGCTACCATGCACAATGACCGACCAAAGTAGGCATATGTACTGCCTGTGACCAAAGAAATTCGCTGTGTGTGGTCAACGTTGACAACTCATAATGCGAGTCACAAATGGTCAGAGAGGGAAAAAATGGTTTGGGAACACCAAGTATCAAATAGCAAGCACAAGGACCTTCAATACGTTCTGGCACGGTGTGGATACCATGCACGATGACCAACCAATTTAGGCATATGTTACTGACCATGACCAAATAATGTCACTAAGTGTGGTAAACTTTGACAACTCATAACACGGGTCACAAATGGTCAGAGTGGAAGACAATGGTTTGTGAATACTAGTTATTGAGTAGCAAGTATAAATACCTTCAAAATGTAGTGGCACAGCGTGGCTACCATGCACAGTGACCAACCAAAGTCTGCATATGTCACTGACCATGACCAATGAATTTCACTTCATGTGGTCAGCGTTGACAACTCACAACACGAGTCACAGATAGTCAAAGGGCGGTAACAATGGTTTGGGAACACTAGCTATTAACTAGAAAGCACAAATACCTTCAATATGTAGCGACACAGCGTGGTAACCATGTACAGTGACAGACCAAAGTATGCATATGTCACTAACCATGACCAAAAGAATTTCACAGTGTGTGGTCAACGTTGAAAATGCATAACACGAGTCGCAAATGGTCAAAGGGGGAAACAATGGGTTGGGAACACTATTTATCAACTAGCAAGTACAAAGACCTGCAACAAGATGTGCCACGGTATGGCTAGCGTGCACAGTGAACAACCAAAGGATGCATACGTCACTGGCAATGACCAAAGAAGTCCGCTATGTGTGGTCAACATTGACAGCTCAGACCATGAGTCACAAATGGTCAGATGGAGAGACAATGGTTTGGGAACCCTATGTATCAACTAGCAAGTACAAATACCTTTCGTGTGTATTGGCACGGTGTGGCTACCATGCACAATGACCTATCCAAGTAGGCATATATCACTGCTCATGACCAAAGAAGTTTAGTGTGTGTGGTCAACGTTTACAACTCATAATACAAGTAAAAAATGGGCAGAGGGAGAAACAATGGTTTGGGAATACGTGGTATCAACTAGCAAGTACAAAGACCTTTGATAAGTGGTGGCACGGTGTGGCTACCATGCACAATGACCAACCAAAGTATTATTGTGTCACTGAATATCATAAAAAGAGTTTCACTGTGTGTTGTCAACTTTCCTTCTTACGGCTGGTCAATCGGAGCAATGGTTGAGAGGTTATTCAAGCTCGAAGATGCAAAATTTGAAATTCTGTCTGCGTCAATTCATTATGAATAAACTAACTTTGTTATCATTCGTAATTTTGAAAACTACCCTCTAATCTTACACCCCCTTATTCAATGCCCTTTACACATAGGAACCCTTGTAATGTCATTTGGACATCATATGAACACCGTGTGAGTTGGCTTAGTGCTTATAGCGTTAGATTCTGGAGCGGTAGGTCCTAGGTTTGAATCCTCGTATGCGCAATATAGAATAGGCTCGCGACCTGGGGGGGGGGGCGGCCGTGTTGTGATCCCTCAACTCTACCTTTGAGCCTATGCCGTGGGGGGGTAGGGGGGTGTCATAATGCGGTCGCAAATCTGTCCTCCAGGTCGTCCACGGAACATCCCTCTAGGGGGGTGGGAGGGAGTATTCCAGTGAAGGCACCTACGCGTAACAAATCAACAAAAACCGACCTGGTGTCAAAGGGAGAAACCTTTTTCTATTTATTGACTAGCAAGTGTGGTAAACTTTGACAACTCATAACACGAGTCACAAATGGTCAGGATGGAAGATNCAATGCACAGTGACCAACCAAAGTATGCATATGTCACTAACCATGACCAACAAATTTCACTTCATGTGGTCAACGTTGAAAACGCATAACACGATTCACAAATGGTCAGAGGGGGAAACAATGGATTGTGAACACTAGTTATCAACCAGCAAGTACAAAGACCTTCAACAAGCAGTGGCACAGTATGGCTAGCGTGTACAGTGACCAACCAAAGGATGCATACGTCACTGACTACGACCGAATAAGTCCACTATGTGTGGTCAACATTGAGAAATCATAACACGAGTCACAAATGAACAGAGGGATAGACAATGGTTTGGGAAGCCTACGTATTGACTAGAAAGGACAAAGAACTTCAATACGTACTGGCACGGTGTGGCTAATATGCACACCAAACAACCAAACTAGGCATATGTCACTGATCATGACCAGAGAATTTCAATAAGGGTGGTCAACGTTGACCAACCATAACACGAGTCACAAACGGTCAGGAGAGGAAACAATGCTATGGGAATATCGGTTCTCAACTACCAAGTACAACGACCTTCAGTCAGTAGTAGCACGGTGTGGCTACTATGCACAATGACCGACCAAACTAGGCATATGTACTGCCTTTGACCAAAGAAATCCGCTGTGTGTGGTCAACATTGACAACTCATAATATGAGTCACAAATGGTCAGAGGGGGAAACAATGGTTTGGGAACACCAAGTATCAAAGAGCAAGCACAAGGGGCATCAATACGCTGTGGAACGGTGTGGAGACCATGCACGATGACCAACCAAAGTAGGCATATGTCACTGACCATGACCAAATAATGTCACCAAGTGTGGTACTTTGACAACTTATAATAGGAGTCACAAATGGTCAGGGTGGAAGATTATGGTTTGTCAATACTAGTTATCGACCAGCAAGTACAAATACCTTCAATATGTAGTGGCACAATGTGGCTTCAATGCACAGTGACCAACCAAAGTATGCATATGTCACTAACCATGACCAACAAATTTCACATAATGTGGTCAACGTTGAAAACGCATAACACGATTCACAAATGGTCAGAGGGGAAAACAATGAGTTGGGAACACTAGTTATCAACTAGCAAGTACAAAGACCTTCAACAAGCAGTGGCACGGTATGGCTAGCGTGCACAGTGACCAACCAAAGGATGCATACGTCACTGACTACAACCGAAGAATTCCACTATGTGTGATCAACATTGACAACTCATAACACGAGTCACAAATGGTCAGAGGGAGAGACAATGGTTTGGGAAGCCTATGTATTGACTAGAAAGGACAAAGAACTTCAATACGTAGTGCCACAGTGTGGCTAATATGCACACGAAACAACCAAACTAGGCATATGTCACTGATCATGACCAGAGACTTTCAATATGGGTGGTCAACATTGACCAACCATAACACGAGACACAAACGGTCAGGAGAGGAAACAATACTATGGGAATATAGGTTCTCAAGTACCAAGTACAACGACCGTCAATCAGTAGTAGCACGGTGTAGCTACCATGCACAATGACCGACCAAAGTAGGCATATATACTGCTTTTGAGCAAAGAAATCCGTTGTGTGTGGTCAACGTTGACAATTCATAATACGAGTCTTAAATGGTCAGAGGGGGAAGCAATGGTTTGGGAACACCTGGTATCAAATAGCAAGCACAAGGGGCTTCAATACGTTGTGGCACGGTGTGGAGACCATGCACGATGACCAACCAAAGTAGGCATATGTCACTGACCATGACCAAATAATGTCACCAAGTGTGGTAAACTTTGACAGCTCATAACACGAGTCACAAATGGTCAGGGTGGAAGATAATGGTTTGTGAAGACTAGTTATCAACTAGCAAGACAAATACCTTCAATATGTAGTGGCACGGTGTGGCTTCAATGCACAGTGACCAACCAAATTATGCATATGTCACTAACCATGACCAACAAATTTCACTTCATTTCGTCAACGTTGAAAACACATAACACGAGTCACAAATGGTCGGAGGGCAAAACAATGGGTTGGGAACACAAGTTATCAACTAGCAAGTACAAAGACCTTCAACAAGCAGTGGCACGGTATGGCTAGCGTGCACGGTGACCAACCCAAGGATGCATACGTCACTGACTATGACCGAATAAGTCCACTATGTGTGATCAACACTGACAACTCATAACACGAGTGACAAATGGTCAGAGGGAGGGACAATGGTTTGGGAGCCCTATATATCGGCTGGAAACGACAAAGAACTTCAATACGTAGTGGCACGGTGTGGCTAATATGCACACCAAACAACCAAACTAGGCATATGTCACTGGTCATGACCAGAGAATTTCAATGTGGGTGGTCAACATTGACCAACCATAACACGAGTCACAAACGGTCAGGAGAGAAAACAATGCTATGGGAATATCGGTTCTCAACTACCAAGTACAACAAAATTCAGTTAGTAGTATCACGGTGTGGCTACCACGCACAATGACCGGCCAAAGTAGGCATATGTACTGCCTTTGACCAAAGAAATCCGCTGTGTGTGGTCAACGTTGACAACTCATAATACGAGTCACAAATGGTCAGAGGGGGAAACAATGGTTTGGGAACACCAGGTATCAAATAGCAAGCACAAGGGGCTTCAATACATTGTGGCACGGTGTGGAGACCATGCACGATGACCAGCCAAAGTAGGCATATGTCACTAACCATGACCAAATAATGTCACTAAGTGTGGTAAACTTTGACAACTCATAACACGACTCACAAATGGTCAGGGTGGAAGATCATGGTTTGTGGATACTAGTTATTGACTAGCAAGTACAAATACCTTCAATATGTAGTGGCACAATGTGGCTTCAATGCACAGTGACCATCCAAAGTATGCATATGTCACTGACCATGACGAAAAAATTTCACTTAATGTAGTCAATGTTGACAAGTCACAACACGAGTCACAGATATTCAGAGGTGGTAGGAATGGTTTGGGAACACTAGCTATCAACTAGAAAGCACATAGACCTTCGATACGTAGTGAAACGGCGTGGTAACCATGTACAGTGACAAACCAAAGTAGGCATATGTCACTAACCATGACCAAACGGATTTCACGGTGTGTGGTCAACGTTGAAAACTCATAACATGAGTCACAAATGGTCAGAGGGGGGAACCATGGGTTGGGAACACTAGTTATTAACTAGCAAGTAGAAAGATTTTCAACAAGTAGTGGCACGGTGTGGCTAGCATGCACAGTGACCAGCCAAAGGATGCATGTATCACTGACCATGACCGAAGAAGTCCACTATGTACGGTCAACATTGACAACTCATAACACGAGTCACAAATGGTCAGAGGGAGAGACAATGGTTTGGGAACCCTATATATTGACTGGAAACAACAAAGAACTTCAATACATAGTGGCACGTTGTGGCTACTATGCACACCAAACAACCAAAACCTGGCACATGTCACTGACCATGACCAGAGATTTTCAATATGGGTGGTCAACATTCACCAACCACAACACGAGTCACAAACGGTCAGAGGGGGAAACAATGGTCTGGGAATATCGGTTCTCAACTAGCAAGTACAGCGACCTTCAATCATTCTAAGCACGGTGTGGCTACCATGCACAATGACCAACCAAAGTAGGCACATGTACTGCCTTTGACCAAAGAAATCCGCTGTGTGTGGTCAATGTTGACAACTCATAATAGGAGTCACAAATGGTCAGAGGGGGAGACAATGGTTTGGGAACACCAGGTATCAACTAGCAAGCACAAGGACCTTCAATAAGCTGTGCCACGGTGTGGATACCATGCACGATGTCCAACCAAAGTAGGCATATGTCACTGACCATGACCAAATAATGTCACTAAGTGTTGTAAACTTTGACAACTCATAACACGAGTCACAAATGGTCAGGGTGCAAGATAATGGTTTGTGAATACTAGTTATCGACTAGCAAGTACAAATACCTTCAATATGTAGTGGCACCGTGTGGCTACAATGCACAGTGACCAACCAAAGTATGCACATGTCACTGACCATGACCAACAAATTTCACTTCATGTGGTCAACGTTGA
>SZWC01002164.1:128949-140169 GCA_023375785.1 Penium margaritaceum
GAGCTGGCGATGAAAGTGCGCGGCTTCATCAAACTACTGAAGGGAGAGGAGCAGGTTCCCGCGGAAGGCACATCCGAGCATGAGGCATGGATGGATCGAAATGACATTGCCATGTCATTCCTCAGCAACGCGATTGCTAAGAAGTATGTTCCCATCATTGCCGGGTACACGCTGGCTTCCGAAGCTTACGACAAGCTCAAGCGCGTGCACCAATCCACCTCCCTTGCGAACAGATTATTCATCCTACAACGGCTGATCAGCATGCGGGTGAATGAGGGCGAATCAATCCCCGATTTCCTACAGGAGTTTGAAGGACTCCTTGGCGAGGCTCGCCAGATGAACTGGGACCTTGACGAGAACATGCAAGCCATGATTCTCCTCATGGCGCTACCGGAGAGCTGGAGCCCGATGATCACCGTCATGGGCGGCTGGAAGGAGGACGACCTGACGTACACGGCAGTGTCTAAGTACGTACGAAACGAGGCCATGCGCCGCAGCGGAAGTGAGGCTAATTTCTCAGCCTATGCCGCACGCTACGGTGGCCGCGGGAGCAAAGGGTCTGCCTCTAGTCAGAAAGGCAGTAGCGGAAGCGGTGGTGGCGGAGGCAACAATGGCGGCAAGGCTCCCAAGCGACAGGGTAACTACCACAACTGCGGCAAACCTGGACACTGGGCAAGAGAGTGCAGGTCGCCAAAGAAGGAAGACAGCGAAACCGGTGGGAACAAAGGCAACAAAAAGGGTGGCAAAGAAGCTACCAACATGATGGCACAGAGCACGCCTCCAGAAAAAGCAGCGGCGCTGCTCAGGCCAGGAGCTTTTGGGCTTGACTCCGGCACCGATCATCTCTCTAGCAACGACCAGGCTGGATTTGTCTCCATCGGCCCCACCGATCGGCGGTTCAGATGCGCAAACGGTAGCGTCGTGAACGCAAAGGGCGTGGGTGACAAGCTGGTGAGCATCAGCCTCAATGGTGCGGAGAAGGATCTACGGCTACGTGACGTGGTCTACATGCCCTCCTTTGCGGCAAACCTTCTGTCCGTGTCAAAAATAACGGACAACGACATGACGGTGGTGTTCACGCAGAAGAAGGCGGTCATCACCAGGAACGAAGACATCAAGGTCCTCTATGCCAACAAAGATCTCGTGGCACAGGTTCCACGGGTTGACGGACTCTACGTACTGCAGACAACGGCAGCAAAGAGCTCGGAAAAGGAGGGCCATGCGGGTGCAGCGGAGGCAGTGGTCTCGACACCCACGCAGGAGAGCACACCAACGAAAACTGAAAAAGCATCCTCTGCCGCAAAAGACGAAGACGCTGATCTGTGGCATAGACGCTTTGGGCATGTGGCAAACAGCACACTCCAAGTCATCCAGCAACAACAGCTGGTCCGTGGCATGGATGGTTGCAAGAAGGATGCGGTTGGATGTGGCAGCCTGTGTGAACCTTGCCTCCAAGGCAAGACCAAGCGAACGCGCTTTGAGCGCAATGGTCGCCGCGCAGAATCAGCCCTTGACCTCATTCACACCGACGTGTGCGGACCCTTTCGCACGGCGTCAAATGGTGGTAGCAAGTATTTTCTGACCTTCATAGATGACCACAGCCGCAAGGTGTGGATCTTCTTCCTCAAAGCAAAGGGAGAGGTCAGAGAAAAGTTGCAGGAGTTTGTCGCCATGGTGGAGCGGCAGACCGGAAAGAAAGTCAAAGCGATGCGAAGCGACAACGGTGGAGAGTACGAGGCATGCAAGGGCTGGTTGAGGCAACANTCCAAGGCAAGACCAAGCGAACGCGCTTTGAGCGCAATGGTCGCCGCGTAGAATCAGCCCTTGACCTCATTCACACCGACGTGTGTGGACCCTTTCGCACGGCGTCAAATGGTGGTAGCAAGTATTTTCTGACCTTCATAGATGACCACAGCCGCAAGGTGTGGATCTTCTTCCTCAAAGCAAAGGGAGAGGTCAGAGAAAAGTTGCAGGAGTTTGTCGCCATGGTGGAGCGGCAGACCGGAAAGAAAGTCAAAGCGATGCGAAGCGACAACGGTGGAGAGTACGAGGCATGCAAGGGCTGGTTGAGGCAACATGGGATCAGCCACCAGCCCACAACGCCTTACACGCCGCTGAGCAATGGTGTTGCCGAACGGATGAATCAGACCATCCTCGGCATGGTGCGTAGCATGCTCTTTGATGCAAAGCTTCCACCGCGGTTCTGGGCGGAAGCGGCAAGAACGGCATGCTATCTCGTCAACCTGAATCCTGCGGCTGCTTTGGGCAGGCGCGGAAAGAAGAAGGGAAAGCAACAGATGACACCACAAGAAGTTTGGTCAGGGAAGAAGCCGGACGCATCACACCTGAAGGTATTCGGCTGCACCGCATGGGCAAAGGTCCAGGCGGGTGAGGGTGCCGGCAAGCTGGATTCAAGAGCACGAAAGTGCGTTATGGTGGGCTATGAGACGGCCCACAAGACATATCGCTTGTGGGACCTGGCAGGAAGAAGACTCATCACCAGCCGGGATGTAACCTTTGAGGAGAGGAAACCAAGCAAGGAAGAGATGCTTGATCCCACGGAAGCTCCAAAACAGGGAGAGTGGTTGGTGTTGCTAGAGTCAGGAGATCAAGCTCCTGAAAACTGGCAAGTGGTGCCAGTGCGGCAGGCCGTGAAGAAGAGTGGTATGCCAGGGGGAGCGGCTGCGCAGGCTGACGCAGCGGCGAGCTCCGACACAGAGTCGGAGATGTCCGAGGCCTCTCAGACCAGCTCGGAGGCCAGTGGCTCTTCAAAAGAGGAAAATTCAACTCCAGGGCAGCCAACACCACAGGAGCAACAGCATGGCAAACATCCACCAGCAATGCAACGTCGCAGCACACGACAAAGAAAACAAACTCCAAAGTACGACGCTGACACTGGAAGCTGGACTGGACTGATCTGGTCCTGTTTGGCTCGGGGAGAGCCGCTCAGTGTGGCTGAAGCGCTGGCAAGGCCCGATGCGGCCAAGTGGAAGGAGGCGGTGGACAGCGAGCTCGCGTCCATCGATGAAAATGGCACATGAGTGCTGGTGGACAGACCCGCTAACGCTCACGTGGTGGGCTCAAAGTGGGTGCTCAGGTTGAAGCGGAAGCAATATGATAGCATCGACAAGTACAAGGCAAGGGTCGTGGCGAAAGGGTTCTCACAGCGCGCAGGTTCTGAGTACGATGAGACTTTCGCACCGGTCGTCACGTTTGCCTCCATCAGGTCCCTGCTTGCTGTCGCTGCCGCCAAAGACCTTGAGATCCACCAGATGGATGTGAAGACAGCCTTCCTTTATGGGAAGCTCGACAAGGAGGTGCTAATGGAGGTACCGGAAGGTGTCAAAGCACCCGAGGGTAAGGTGTGCAAGCTGGTGAAGGCGTTGTACGGGCTGAAACAGGCCCCACGGATCTGGTACAAGGAGATGGACAGCTTCATGGCTGAGATCTCCTTCGCACATTGCAAAAATGACCCTAGCGTCTATGTGCGGGAGGACGAACGTGGCTTGCTACTTGTGGCGTTGTACGTGGATGATCTTATCATGTGTTCTTCCTCGCAGNTGAAGACAGCCTTCCTTTATGGGAAGCTCGACAAGGAGGTGCTAATGGAGGTACCGGAAGGTGTCAAAGCACCCGAGGGTAAGGTGTGCAAGCTGGTGAAGGCGTTGTACGGGCTGAAACAGGCCCCACGGATCTGGTATAAGGAGATGGACAGCTTCATGGCTGAGATCTCCTTCGCACATTGCAAAAATGACCCTAGCGTCTATGTGCGGGAGGACAAACGTGGCTTGCTACTTGTGGCGCTGTACGTGGATGATCTTATCATGTGTTCTTCCTCGCAGGAGGCCCTCACGGACCTCAAGAAAAATCTGGCCAGCAAATTTAAGATGAAAGACATGGGACCTCTCGAGTACTACCTCGGGATTGCTGTTCACCGCAACCGCAAAGCAGGCACCATCGAGCTCAACCAGACCAAGTACATCATGGACATCTTGAAGCGCTACAACATGGAGGACTGCAACCCCGTCAGCACCCCCATGCCCTCCGACTGCAAGCTCTCCTCCTCCATGTCACCAAGCAATGAGGCAGCCCAGCGGGAGATGCAAAACATTCCATACCAGTCCGCCGTCGGAAGCCTCATGTATGCAATGGTGGGAACACGACCTGACATTGCTTTTGCAGTGGGTCAGGTGAGCAGGTTTGTGGCCAACCCTGGGCCAGAACATTGGCAAGTCGTGAAGCGGATTTTTCGCTACCTCAAAAAGACTCGGCACGTCGGACTTCGGTTTGGAGGTCTAGAAGGATCAGACTTGCTGCGGCTGACATGCTACACCGACGCGGACTGGGGAGGACGGATTGATGACAGGAAGTCCACCTCAGGGTTTGTTTGTCTTCTCAACGGTGGTGCGGTCTCATGGGCAAGCAGGAAGCAGGACTGCGTCTCGCTTTCTACTGCTGAGGCGGAGTACATTGCACTCTCCGAAGTTTGCAAGGAAACACAGTGGCTTCGCAGTTTGCTTGATGAGATCAAGGCACCACAAGAGGAGGCAACGGTCATCCGCATCGACAACCAAAGTGCCATGGCTATGGCAGAGGACGACATGATCTCCCGGCGTACAAAGCACATCGATATTCGGTACCACTACTCACGTGACCTTATCGCCAAGGGTGTCGTGGAACTGGAGCACGTCGCAACCAAGAAAATGCTTGCGGACTTCTTGACAAAGCCGCTAGACAGCGACTTGCATGTTGCAGGTGCTCGAGGAGTCGGCATGGTGGATGCAAGAGATGAGAACTAAAGACCAAGAAAACTGACATGCACAAACACAACCTAGAGCTACAGGTTCATGCCGAAGAAAACTACCACAGCAGGTGGCCTACGGTGCAAGGGAGAGATTGTTGTTCTTCTATGCCCCATGGCCACTGCTATGGGTTGACGGACAGGTTGGGCATGCACTGCTCCCTTGGAGTAAGTCCCCCAAACCTTGTTCGTGGTGCAAGTCCAAGCGAGACACCNTTTGGGAACACCAGGTATCAACTAGCAAGCACAAGGACCTTCAATAAGCTGTGCCACGGTGTGGATACCATGCACGATGTCCAACCAAAGTAGGCATATGTCACTGACCATGACCAAATAATGTCACTAAGTGTTGTAAACTTTGACAACTCATAACACGAGTCACAAATGGTCAGGGTGCAAGATAATGGTTTGTGAATACTAGTTATCGACTAGCAAGTACAAATACCTTCAATATGTAGTGGCACCGTGTGGCTACAATGCACAGTGACCAACCAAAGTATGCACATGTCACTGACCATGACCAACAAATTTCACTTCATGTGGTCAACGTTGACAACTCACAACACGAGTTAATGATAGTCAGAGGGGGGTAACAATGGTTTGGAAACACTAGCTATCGACTAGAAAGCACAAAGACCTTCAATACATAGTGACACGGCGTGGTAACCACTGACAGTGATAAACCAAACTAGGCATATGTCACTAACCATGACCAAAGAATTTCAATATGGGTGGTCAACGTTCACAACCCATAACATGAGTCACAAATGGTCAGAGGGGGAAGCAATGGTTTCAAAACACTATGTATCTTCTAGGAAGTACAAATATATTTCGTGGGTATTGGCACGGTGTGGCTACCGTGCACAATGATCTATCCAAGTAGGCATACATCACTGCTCATGACCAAAGAAGTTGAGTGTGTGTGGTCAACGTTTAGAACTCATAATACAAGTAAAAAATCGGCAGAGGGAGAAACAATGGTTTGGGAATACGTGGTATCGACTAGCAAGTACAAAGACCTTTGATAAGTGGTGGCACAGTGTGGCTACCATGCACAATGATCAACCAAAGTATTATTGTGTCACTTAATATCATAAAAAGAGTTTCACTGTGTGTTGTCAACTTTCTTTCTTACGGCTGGTCAATCGGAGCAATGGTTGAGATGTTATTCAAGCTCGAAGTTGCAAAATCTGAATTTCTGTCTGCGTCAATTCTGTATGAATAAACTAACTTTGTTATCATTCGTAATTTTGAAAACTACCCTCTAATCTTACACCCCCTTATTTAATGCCCTTTACACATAGGAACCCTTGTAATGTCATTTGGACATCATATGAACACCGTGTGAGTTGGCTTAGTGCTTATAGAGTTAGATTCTGGAGCGGTAGGTCCTAGGTTTGAATCCTCGTACGCGCAATATAGAATAGGCTCGCGACCTGGGGGGGGAGGGGCGGCCGTGTTGTGGTACCTCAACTCTACCTTCAAGCCTAAGCCGTGGGGGGATAGGGGGGGTGTCATAATGCGGTCGCAAATCTGTCCTCCAGGTCGTCCACGGAACATCCCTCTAGGGGGGTGGGAGGGAGTATTCCAGTGAAGGCACCTACGCGTAACAAATCAACAAAAACCAACCTGGTGTCAAAGGGAGAAACCTTTTGCTATTTATTGACTAGCAAGTGTGGTAAACTTTGACAACTCATAACACGAGTCACAAATGGTCAGGATGAAAGATAATGGTCTGTGAATACTAGTTATCGACTAGCAAGTACAAACACCTTCAATATGTAGTGGCACGATGTGGCTACAATGCACAGTGACCAACCAAAGTATGCATATGTTTCTAACCATGACCAACAAATTTCACTTCATGTGGTCAACGTTGAAAACGCATAACACGATTCAGAAATGGTGAGAGGGGGAAACAATGGATTGTGAATACTAGTTATCAACCAGCAAGTACAAAGACCTTCGACAAGCAGTGGCACGGTATGGCTAGCGTGTACAGTGACCAACCAAAGGATGCATACGTCACTGACTACGACCGAATAACTCCACTATGTGTGGTCAACATTGACAACTCATAACACGAGTCACAAATGGTCGGAGGGAGAGACAATGGTTTGGGAAGCCTATGTATTGACTAGACAGGACAAAGAACTTCAATACGTACTGGCACAGTGTGGCTAATATGCACACGAAACAACCAAACTAGGCATATGTCACTGGTCATGACCAGAGAATTTCAATATGGGTGGTCAACATTGACCAACCATAACACGAGTCACAAACGGTCAGGAGAGGAAACAATGCTATGGGAATGTCGGTTCTCAACTACCAAGTACAACGAAATTCAGTTAGTAGTATCACGGTGTGGCTACCATGCACAATGACCGGCCAAAGTAGGCATATGTTCTGCCTTTGACCAAAGAAATCCGCTCTGTGTGGTCAACGTTGACAACTCATAATACGAGTCACAAATGGTCAGAGGGGGAAACAATGGTTTGGGAACACCAGGTATCAAATAGCAAGCACAAGGGGCTTCAATGCATTGTGGCACGGTGTGGAGACCATGCACGATGACCAGCCAAAGTAGGCATATGTCACTAACCATGACCAAATGATGTCACTAAGTGTGGTAAACTTTGACAACTCATAACACGACTCACAAATGGTCAGGGTGGAAGATAATCGTTTGTGGATACTAGTTATCGCCTAGCAAGTACAAATACCGTCAATATGTAGTGGCACAATGTGGCTTCAATGCACAGTGACCATCCAAAGTATGCATATGTCACTGACCATGACCAAATAATGTCACTAAGTGTTGTAAACTTTGACAACTCATAACACGAGTCACAAAGTGTCAGAGGGAGAGACATTGGTTTGGGAACCCTATATATCCACTGGAAACGACAGAGAACTTCAATACGTAGTGGCACGGTGTGGCTAGCATGCACAGTGACCAGCCAAAGGATGCATGTGTCACTGACTATGACCGAAGAAGTCCACTATGTACGGTCAACATTGACAACTCATAACACGAGTCACAAATTGTCAGAGGGAGAGACATTGGTTTGGGAACCCTATATATCCACTGGAAACGACAGAGAACTTCAATACGTAGTGGCACGTTGTGGCTACTATGCACACCAAACAACCAAAACCAGGAACACGTCACTGACCATGACCAGAGATTTTCAATATGGGTAGTCAACATTCACCAACCACAACACGAGTCACAAACGGTCAGAGGGGGAAACAATGGTCTGGGAATATGGGTTCTCAACTAGCAAGTACAGCAACCTTCAATCATTCTAAGCACGGTGTGGCTACCATGCACAATGACCAACCAAAGTAGGCACATGTACTGCCTTTGACCAAAGAAATCCGCTGTGTGTGGTCAATGTTGACAACTCATAATAGGAGTCACAAATGGTCAGAGGGGGAGACAATGGTTTAAGAACACCAGGTATCAACTAGCAAGCACAAGGACCTTCAATAAGCTGTGCCACGGTGTGGATACCATGCACGATGTCCAACCAAAGTAGGCATATGTCACTGACCATGACCAAATAATGTCACTAAGTGTTGTAAACTTTGACAACTCATAACACGAGTCACAAATGGTCAGGGTGCAAGATTATGGTTTGTGAATACTAGTTATCGACTAGCAAGTACAAATACCTTCGATATGTAGTGGCACGGTGTGCCTTCAATGCACAGTGACCAACCAAATTATGCATATGTCACTAACCATGACCAACAAATTTCACTTCATGTCGTCAACGTTGAAAACGCATAACACGAGTCACAAATGGTCAGAGGGGAAAACAATGGGTAGGGAACACAAGTTATCAACTAGCAAGTATAAAGACCTTCAACAAGCAGTGGCACGGTATGGCTAGCGTGCACGGTGACCAACCCAAGGATGCATCCGTCACTGACTACGACCGAATAAGTCCACTATGTGTGATCAACATTGACAACTCATAACACGAGTCACAAATGGTCAGAGGGGAAAACAATGGGTAGGGAACACAAGTTATCAACTAGCAAGTATAAAGACCTTCAACAAGCAGTGGCACGGTATGGCTAGCGTGCACGGTGACCAACCCAAGGATGCATCCGTCACTGACTACGACCGAATAAGTCCACTATGTGTGATCAACATTGACAACTCATAACACGAGTCACAAATGGTCAGAGGGAGAAACAATGGTTTGGGAACACCAGGTATCAAATAGCAAGCACAAGGGGCTTCAATACATTGTGGCACGGTGTGGAGACCATGCACGATGACCAGCCAAAGTAGGCATATGTCACTAACCATGACCAAATGATGTCACTAAGTGTGGTAAACTTTGACAACTCATAACACGACTCACAAATGGTCAGGGTGGAAGATAATGGTTTGTGGATACTAGTTATCGACTAGCAAGTACAAATACCGTCAATATGTAGTGGCACAATGTGGCTTCAATGCACAGTGACCATCCAAAGTATGCATATGTCACTGACCATGAAGAAAATAGTTCACTTCATGTGGTCAATGTTGACAACTCACAACACAAGTCACAGATATTCAGAGGGCGTAGGAATGGTTTGGGAACACTAGCTATCAACTAGAAAGCACATAGACCTTCGATACGTAGTGAAACGGCATGGTAACCATGTACAGTGACAAACCAAAGTAGGCATATGTCACTAACCATGACCAAACGGATTTCACGGTGTGTGGTCAACGTTGAAAACTCATAACATGAGTAAAAAATGGTCAAAGGGGGGAACCATGGGTTGGGAACACTAGTTATTAACTAGCAAGTAGAAAGATTTTCAACAAGTAGTGGCACGGTGTGGCTAGCATGCACAGTGACCAGCCAAAGGATGCATGTGTCACTGACTATGACCGAAGAAGTCCACTATGTACGGTCAACATTGACAACTCATAACACGAGTCACAAATTGTCAGAGGGAGAGACAATGGTTTGGGAACCCTATATATCCACTGGAAACGACAGAGAACTTCAATACGTAGTGGCACGTTGTGGCTACTATGCACACCAAACAACCAAAACCAGGAACATGTCACTGACCATGACCAGAGATTTTCAATATGGGTGGTCAACATTCACCAACCACAACACGAGTCACAAACGGTCAGATGGGGAAACAATGGTCTGGGAATATCGGTTCTCAACTAGCAAATACAGCGACCTTCAATCATTCTAAGCACGGTGTGGCTACCATGCACAATGACCAACCAAAGAAGGCACATGTACTGCCATTGACCAAAGAAATCCGCTGTGTGTGGTCAATGTTGACAACTCATAATAGGAGTCACAAATGGTGAGAGGGGGAGACAATGGTTTGGGAACACCAGGTATCAACTAGCAAGCACAAGGACCTTCAAGAAGCTGTGCCACGGTGTGGATACCATGCACGATGTCCAACCAAAGTAGGCATATGTCACTGACCATGACCAAATAATGTCACTAAGTGTTGTAAACTTTGACAACTCATAACACGAGTCACAAATGGTCAGGNAGAAAGCACAAAGACCTTCAATACATAGTGACACGGCGTGGTAACCACTGACAGTGATAAACCAAACTAGGCATATGTCACTAACCATGACCAAAGAATTTCAATATGGGTGGTCAACGTTCACAACCCATAACATGAGTCACAAATGTTCAGAGGGGGAAGCAATGGTTTCAAAACACTATGTATCTTCTAGGAAGTACAAATATCTTTCGTGTGTATTGGCACGGTGTGGCTACCGTGCACAATGACCTATCCAAGTAGGCATACATCACTGCTCATGACCAAAGAAGTTTAGTGTGTGTGGTCAATGTTACAACTCATAATACAAGTAAAAAATGGGCAGAGGGAGAAACAATGGTTTGGAAATACGTGGTATCGACTAGCAAGTACAAAGACCTTTGATAAGTGGTGGCACGGTGTGGCTACCATGCACAATGACCAACCAAAGTATTCTTGTGTCACTGAATATCATAACAAGAGTTTCACTGTGTGTTTTCAACTTTCCTTCTTACGGCTGGTCAATCAGAGCAATGGTTGAGAGGTTATTCAAGCTCAAAGTTGCAAAATCTGAAATTCTGTCTGCGTCAATTCTTTATGAATAAACTAACTTTGTTATCATTCGTAATTTTGAAAACTACCCTCTAATCTTACACCCCCTTAATTAATGCCCTTTACACATAGGAACCCTTGTAATGTCATTTGGACATCATATGAACACCGTGTAAGTTGGCTTAGTGCTTATAGAGTTAGATTCTGGAGCGGTAGGTCCTAGGTTTGAATCCTCGTACGCGCAATATAGAATAGGCTCGCCACCTGGGGGGGGGGGCGGCCGTGTTGTGATACCTCAACTCTACCTTCAAGCCTAAGCCGTGGGGGGG
>SZWC01002164.1:143353-156358 GCA_023375785.1 Penium margaritaceum
TTGACAACTCATAACACGAGTCACAAATGGTCAGAGGGAGAGACAATGGTTTGGGAACCCTATATATCGACTGGAAACGACAAAGAACTTCAATACGTAGTGGCACGTTGTGGCTACTATGCACACCAAACAACCAAAACCAGGCATATGTCACTGACCATGACCAGAGATTTTCAATATGGGTGGTCAACATTCACCAACCACAACACGAGTCACAAACGGTCAGAGGGGGAAACAATGGTCTGGGAATATCAGTTCTCAACTAGCAAGTACAGCGACCTTCAATCATTATAAGCACGGTGTGGCTACCATGCACAATGACCGACCAAAGTAGGCACATGTACTGCCTTTGACCAAAGAAATCCGCTGTGTGTGGTCAATGTTGACAACTCATAATAGGAGTCACAAATGGTCAGAGGGGGAGACAATGGTTTGGGAACACCAGGTATCAACTAGCAAGCACAAGGACCTTCAATAAGCTGTGCCACGGTGTGGATACCATGCACGATGTCCAACCAAAGTAGGCATATGTCACTGACCATGACCAAATAATGTCACTAAGTGTTGTAAACTTTGACAACTCATAACACGAGTCACAAATGGTCAGGGTGCAAGATAATGGTTTGTGAATACTAGTTATCGACTAGCAAGTACAAATACCTTCAATATGTAGTGGCACCGTGTGGCTACAATGCACAGTGACCAACCAAAGTATGCACATGTCACTGACCATGACCAACAAATTTCACTTCATGTGGTCAACGTTGACAACTCACAACACGAGCTAATGATAGTCAGAGGGGGGTAACAATGGTTTGGAAACACTAGCTATCAACTAGAAAGCACAAAGACCTTCCATACATAGTGATACGGCGTGGTAACCACTGACAGTGATAAACCAAACTAGGCATATGTCACTAACCATGACCAAAGAATTTCAATATGTGTGGTCAACGTTCACAACCCATAACATGAGTCACAAATGGTCAGAGGGGGAAGCAATGGTTTCAAAACACTATGTATCTTCTAGAAGTACAGATATCTTTCGTGTGTATTGGCACGGTGTGGCTACCGTGCACAATGACCTATCCAAGTAGGCATACATCACTGCTCATGACCAAAGAAGTTTAGTGTGTGTGGTCAACGTTTACAACTCATAATACAAGTAAAAAATGGGCAGAGGGAGAAACAATGGTTTCGGAATACGTGGTATCGACTAGCAAGTACAAAGACCTTTGATAAGTGGTGGCACGGTGTGGCTACCATGCACAATGACCAACCAAAGTGTTCTTGTGTCACTGAATATCATAAAAAGAGTTTCACTGTGTGTTGTCAACTTTCCTTCTTACGGCTGGTCAGTCGGAGCAATGGTTGAGATGTTATTCAAGCTCGAAGTTGCAAAATCTGAAATTCTGTCTTCGTCAATTCTTTATGAATAAACAAACTTTGTTATCATTTGTAATTTTGAAAACTACCCTCTAATCTTACACCCCCTTATTTAATGCCCTTTACACATAGGAACCCTTTAAATTTCATTTGGACATCATATGAACACCGTGTGAGTTGGCTTAGTGCTTATAGAGTTAGATTCAGGAGCGGTAGGTCCTAGGTTTGAATCCTCGTACGTGCAATATAGACTAGGCTCGCGACCTGGGGGGGGGGGCGGCCGTGTTGTGATACCTCAACTCTACCTTCGAGCCTAAGCCATGGGGGGGTAGGGGGGTGTCATAATGCGGTCGCAAATCTGTCCTCCGGGTCGTCCGCGGAACATCCCTCTAGGGGGGTGGGAGGGAGTATTCCAGTGAAGGCACCTACATGTAACAAATCAACAGAAACCGACCTGGTTTCAAAGGGAGAAACCTTTTGCTATTTATTGACTAGCAAGTGTGGTAAACTTTTTACAACTCATAACACGAGTCACAAGTGGTCAGGGTGGAAGATAATGGTCTGTGAATAATAGTTACTGAATAGCAAGTACAAATACATTCAATTTGCAGTGGCACAATGTGGCTTCAGTGCACAGTGACCAACCAAAGTATGCATATGTCACTAACCATGACCAACAAGTTTCACTTCAAGTGGTCAACGTTGAAAACGCATAACACAAGTCACAAATGGTCAGAGGGGAAAACAATGGGTTGGGAACACTAGTTATCAACTAGCAAGTACAAAGACCTTCAACAAGCAGTGGCACGGTATGGCTAGCGTGCACAGTGACCAGCCCAAGGATGCATACGTCAGTGACTACGGCCGAATAAGTCCAATATGTGTGGTCAACATTGACAACTCATAACACGAGTCACAAATGGTCAGAGGGAGAGACAATGGTTTGGGAAACCTATGTATTGACTGGAAAGGACAAAGAACTTCAATACGTAGTGGCACGGTGTGGCTAATATGCACACCAAACAACCAAACTAGGCATATGTCACTGATCATGACCAGAGAATTTCAATAAGGGTGGTCAATGTTGACCAACCATAAAACGAGTCACAAACGGTCAGGAAAGGAAACAATGCTATGGGAATATCGGTTCTCAACTACCAAGTACAGCGACATTCAGTCAGTAGTAGCACGGTGTGGCTACCATGCACAATGACCGACCAAATTAGGCATATATACTGCCTTTGACCAAAGAAATCCGCTGTGTGTGGTCAACGTTGACAACTCAGAATACGAGTCACAAATGGTCAGAGGGGGAAACAATGGTTTGGGAACACCAAGTATCAAATAGCAAGCACAAGGGGCTTCAATACATTGTGGCACGGTGTGGAGACCATGCACGATGNATGGTTTGTGGATACTAGTTATCGACTAGCAAGTACAAATACCTTCAATATGTAGTGGCACAATGTGGCTTCAATGCACAGTGACCAACCAAAGTATGCATATGTCACTAACCATGACGAACAAATTTCACTTCATGTGGTCAACATTGAAAACGCATAACACGAGTCACAAATGGTCAGAGGGGAAAACAATGCGCTGGGATCACTAGCTATCAACTACCAAGTACAAAGTCCATCAACAAGCAGTGGCAGGGTATGGCTAGCGTGCACAGTGACCAACCCAAGGATGCATACGTCACTGACTACGACCGAATAAGTCCACTATGTGTGGTCATTATTGACAACTCATAACACGAGTCACACATGGTCAGAGGGAGAGACAATGGTTTGGGAAGCCTATGTATTGACTAGAAAGGACAAAGAACTTCAATACGTAGTGGCACGGTGTGGCTAATATGCACACCAAACAACCAAACTAGGCATATGTCACTAACCATGACCAAATAATGTCACTAAGTGTGGTAAACTTTGACAACTCATAACACGAGTCACAAATGGTCAGAGGGGGAAACAATGGTTTGGGAAGCCTATGTATTGACTAGAAGGGACAAATAACTTCAATACGTAGTGCCACAGTGTGGCTAATATGCACACCAAACAACCAAACTAGGCATATGTCACTAACCATGACCAAATAATGTCACTAAGTGTGGTAAACTTTGACAACTCATAACACGAGTCACAAATGGTCAGAGGGGGAAACAATGGTTTGGGAAGCCTATGTATTGACTAGAAGGGACAAATAACTTCAATACGTAGTGGCACGGTGTGCCTAATATGCACACCAAACAACCAAACTAGGCATATGTCACTGATCATGACCAGAGAATTTCAATAAGGGTGGTCAACGTTGACCAACCATAACACGAGTCACAAAAGATCAGGAGAGGGAACAATGCTATGGGAATATCGGTTCTCAACTACCAAGTACAACGACCTTCAATCAGTAGTAGCACGGTGTGGCTACCATGCACAATGACCGACCAAAGTAGGCATATGTACTGCCTTTGACCAAAGAAATCCGCTGTGTGTGGTCAACGTTGACAACTCATAATACGAGTCACAAATGGTCAAAGGGGGAAGAAATGGGTTGGGGACACCAGGCATCAAATAGCAAGCACAAGGGGCTTCAATACGATGTGGCACGGTGTGGAGTCCATGCACGATGACCAACCAAAGTAGGCATATGTCACAAACAATGACCAAATAATGCCACTAAGTGTGGTAAACTTTGACAACTCATAACACGAGTCACAAATGATCAGGATAGAAGATAATGGTTTGCGAATACTAGTTATCGACTAGCAAGTACAAACACCTTCAATATGTAGTGGCACAATGTGGCTACAATGCACAGTGACCAACCAAAGTATGCATATGTCACTAACCATGACCAGCAAATTTCACTTCATGTGGTCAACGTTGAAAACACATAACACGATTCACAAATGGTCAGAGGGGAAAAAAATGAGTTGGGAATACTAGTTATCAACTAGCAAGTACAAAGACCTTCAACAAGCAGAGGCACGGTATGGCTAGCGTGCACAGTGACCAACCAATTGATGCATACGTCACTGACTACAACCGAATAAGTCCACTATGTGTGATCAACATTGACAACTCATAACACGAGTCACAAATGGTCAGAGGGAGAGACAATGGTTTGGGAAGCCTATGTATTGACTAGAAAGGACAAAGAACTTCAATACGTAGTGCCACAGTGTGGCTAATATGCACACGAAACAACCAAGCTAGGCATATGTCACTGATCATGACCAGAGACTTTCAATATGGGTGGTCAACATTGACCAGCCATAACACGAGTCACAAACGGTCAGGAGCGGAAACAATGCTATGGGAATATTGGTTCTCAACTACCAAGTACAACGACCGTCAATCAGTAGTAGCACGGTGTGGCTACCATGCAAAATGACCGACCAAAGTAGGCATATATACTGCCTTTGAGCAAAGAATTCCGTTGTGTGTGGTCAACGTTGACAATTCATAATACGAGTCGCAAATGGTCAGAGGGGGAAGCAATGGTTTGGGAGCACCTGGTATCAAATAGCAAGCACAAGGGGCTTCAATACGTTGTGGCACAGTGTGGAGACCATGCACGATGACCAACCAAAGTAGGCATATAACACTGACCATGACCAAATAATGTCACTAAGTGTGGTAAACTTTATCAACTCAGAACACGAGTCACAAATGTTCAGGGTGGAAGATAATGGTTTGTGAAGACTAGTTATCGACTAGCAAGTACAAATACATTCAATATGTAGTGGCACGGTGTGGCTTCAATGCACAGTGACCAACCAAATTATGCATACGTCACTAACCATGACCAACAAATTTCATTTCATGTCGTCAACGTTGAAAACGCATAACACGAGTCACAAATGGTCAGAGGGGAAAACAATGGGTTGGGAACACAAGTTATCAACTAGCAAGTACAAAGACCTTCAACAAGCAGTGGCACGGTATGGCTAGCGTGCACGGTGACCAACCCAAGGATGCATACGTCACTGACTACGACCGAATAAGTCCACTATGTGTGATCAACATTGACAACTCATAACACGAGTCACAAATGGTCAGAGGGAGGGACAATGGTTTGGGAACCCTATATATTGACTGGAAACGACAAAGAACTCCAATACGTAGTGGCACGGTGTGGCTAATATGCACACCAAACAACCAAACTAGGCATATGTCACTGATCATGACCAGAGAATTTCAATGTGGGTGGTCAACATTGACCAACCATAACACGAGTCACAAACGGTCAGGAGAGGAAACAATGCTATGGGAATATCGGTTCTCAACTACCAAGTACAACGAAATTCAGTTAGTAGTATCACGGTGTGGCTACCATGCACAATGACCGGCCAAAGTAGGCATATGTACTGCCTTTGACCAAAGAAATCCGCTGTGTGTGGTCAACGTTGACAACTCATTATACGAGTCACAAATGGTCAGAGGGGGAAAAAATGGTTTGGGAACACCAAGTATCAAATAGCAAGCACAAGGGGCTTCAATACATTGTGGCACGGTGTGGAGACCATGCACGATGACCAGCCAAAGTAGGCATATGTCACTAACCATGACCAAATAATGTCACTAAGTGTGGTAAACTTTGACAGCTCGTAACACGACTCACAAATGGTCAGGGTGGAAGATCATGGTTTGTGGATACTGGTTATCGACTAGCAAGTACAAATACCTTCAAAATGTAGTGGCACAATGTGGCTTCAATGCACAGTGACCATCCAAAGTATGCATGTGTCACTGACCATGACGAAAAAAAAATCACTTCATGTGGTCAATGTTGACAACTCACAACACGAGTCACAAATATTCAGAGGGGGTAGGAATGGTTTGGGAACACTTGCTATCAACTAGAAAGCACATAGACCTTCGATACGTAGTGAAACGACGTGGTAACCATGTCCAAACCAAAGTAGGCATATGTCACTAACCATGACCAAACGGATTTCACGGTGTGTGGTCAACGTTGACAACTCATAACATGAGTCACAAATGGTCAGAGGGGGAACCATGGGTTGGGAACACTAGTTATTAACTAGCAAGTAGAAAGATTTTCAATTAGTAGTGGCACGGTGTGGCTAGCATGCACAGTGACCAGCCAAAGGATGCATGTGTCACTGACTATGACCGAAGAAGTCCACTATGTACGGTCAATATTGACAACTCATAACACGAGTCACAAATGGTCAGAGGGAGAGACAATGGTTTGGGAACCCTATACATTGACTGGAAACGACAAAGAAATTCAATACGTAGTGGCACGTTGTGGCTACTATGCACACCAAACAACCAAAACCAGGCACATGTCACTGACAATGACCAGAGATTTTTAATATGGGTGGTCAACATTCACCAACCACAAGACGAGTCACAAACGGTCAGAGGGGGAAACAATGGCTTGGGAATATTGGTTATCAACTAGCAAGTACAGCGACCTTCAATCATTCTAAGCACGGTGTGGCTACCATGCACAATGACCAACCAAAGCAGTTACATGTACTGCCTTTGACCAAAGAAATCCGCTGTCTGTGGTCAATGTTGACAACTCATAATATGAGTCACAAATGGTCAGAGGGGGAGACAATGGTTTGGGAACACCAAGTATCAACTAGCAAGCACAAGGACCTTCAATAAGCTGTGCCACGGTGTGGATACCATGCACGATGTCCAACCAAAGTAGGTATATGTCACTGACCATGAACAAATAATGTCACTAAGTGTTGTAAACTTTGACAACTCATAACACGAGTCACAAATGGTCAGGGTGCAAGATAATGGTTTGTGAATACTAGTTATCGACTAGCAAGTACAAATACCTTCAATATGTAGTGGCACCGTGTGGCTACAATGCACAGTGACCAACCAAAGCATGCACATGTCACTGACCATGACCAACAAATTTCACTTCATGTGGTCAACGTTGACAACTCACAACACGAGTTAATGATAGTCAGAGGGGGGTAACAATGGTTTGGAAACACTAGCTATCAACTAGAAAGCACAAANTACAAATACCTTCAATATGTAGTGGCACCGTGTGGCTACAATGCACAGTGACCAACCAAAGTATGCACATGTCACTGACCATGACCAACAAATTTCACTTCATGTGGTCAACGTTGACAACTCACAACACGAGTTAATGATAGTCAGAGGGGGGTAACAATGGTTTGGAAACACTAGCTATCAACTAGAAAGCACAAAGACCTTCAATACATAGTGACACGGCGTGGTAACCACTGACAGTGATAAACCAAAATAGGCATATGTCACTAACCATGATTAAAGAATTTCAATATAAGTGGTCAACGTTCACACCCCATAACATGAGTCACAAATGGTCAGAGGGGGAAGCAATGGTTTCAAAACACTATGTTTCTTCTAGGAAGTACAAATATCTTTCGTGTGTATTGGCACGGTGTGGCTACCGTGCACAATGACCTATCCAAGTAGGCATACATCACTGCTCATGACCAAAGAAGTTTAGTGTGTCTGGTCAACGTTTACAACTCATAATACAAGTAAAAAATGGGCAGAGGGAGAAACAATGGTTTGGGAATACGTGGTATCGACTAGCAAGTACAAAGAACTTTGATAACTGGTGGCACGGTGTGGCTACCATGCACAGTGACCAACCAAAGTATTCTGGTGTCACTGAATATCATAAAAAGAGTTTCACTGTGTGTTGTCAACTTTCCTTCTTACGGCTGGTCAATCGGAGCAATGGTTGAGAGGTTATTCAAGCTCGAAGTTGCAAAATCTGAAATTCTGTCTGCGTCAATTCTTTATGAATAAACTAACTTTGTTATCATTTGTAATTTTGAAAACTACACTCTAATCTTACACCCCCTTATTTAATGCCCTTTACACATAGGAACCCTTGTAATGTCATTCGGACATCATATGAACACCGTGTGAGTTGGCTTAGTGCTTATAGAGTTAGATTCTGGAGCGGTAGGTCCTAGGTTTGAATCCTCGTACGCGCAATATAGAATAGGCTNGGGGGGGGGGGTTAGGGGGGGTGTCATAATGCGGTCGCAAATCTGTCCTCCAGGTCGTCCACAGAACATCCCTCTAGGGGGGTGGGAGGGAGTATTCCAGTGAAGGCACCTACGCGTAACAAATCAACAAAAACCGACCTGGTGTCAAAGGGAGAAACCTTTTGCTATTTATTGACCAGCAAGTGTGGTACACTTTGACAACTCATAACACGAGTCACAAATGGTCAGGGTGGCAGATAATGGTTTGTGAATACTAGTTATCGACTAGCAAGTACAAATACCTTCAATATGTAGTGGCACAATGTGGCTTCAATGCAGAGTGACCAACCAAAGTATGCATATATCACTAACCATGACTAACAAATTTCACTTCATGTGGTCAACGGTGAAAACGCATAACACGAGTCACAAATGGTCAGAGGGGAAAACAATGGGTTGGGAACACAAGTTATCAACTAGCAAGTACAAAGACCTTCAACAAGCAGTGGCACGGTATGGCTAGCGTGCACGGTGACCAACCCAAGGATGCATACGTCACTGACTACGACCGAATAAGTCCACTATGTGTGATCAACATTGACAACTCATAACACGAGTCACAAATGGTCAGAGGGAGGGACAATGGTTTGGGAACCCTATATATCGACTGGAAACGACAAAGAACTTCAATACGTAGTGGCACGGTGTGGCTAATATGCACACCAAACAACCAAACTAGGCATATGTCACTGATCATGACCAGAGAATTTCAATGTGGGTGGTCAACATTGACCAACCATAACACGAGTCACAAACGGTCAGGAGAGGAAACAATGCTATGGGAATATCGGTTCTCAACTACCAAGTACAACGAAATTCAGTTAGTAGTATCACGGTGTGGCTACCATGCACAATGACCGGCCAAAGTAGGCATATGTACTGCCTTTGACCAAAGAAATCCGCTGTGTGTGGTCAACGTTGACAACTCATAATACGAGTCACAAATGGTCAGAGGGGGAAACAATGGTTTGGGAACACCAGGTATCAAATAGCAAGCACAAGGGGCTTCAATACATTGTGGCACGGTGTGGAGACCATGCACGATGACCAGCCAAAGTAGGCATATGTCACTAACCATGACCAAATAATGTCACTAAGTGTGGTAAACTTTGACAACTCATAACNAAGATAATGGTTTGTGAATACTAGTTATCGACTAGCAAGTACAAATACCTTCAATATGTAGTGGCACAATGTGGCTTCAATGCACAGTGACCATCCAAGGTATGCATATGTCACTGACCATGACGAACAAATTTCACTTCATGTGGTCAATGTTGACAACTCACAACACAAGTCACAGATATTGAGAGGGGGTAGGAATGGTTTGGGAACAATAGCTATCAACTAGAAAGCACATAAACCTTCGATACGTAGTGAAACGGCGTGGTAACCATGTACAGTGACAAACCAAAGTAGGCATATGTCAGTAACCATGACCAAACGGATTTCATGGTGTGTGGTCAACGTTGAAAACTCATAACATGAGTCACAAATGGTCAGAGGGGGGAACCATGGGTTGGGAACACTAGTTATTAACTAGCAAGTAGAAAGATTTTCAACAAGTAGTGGCACGGTGTGGCTAGCATGCACAGTGACCAGCCAAATGATGCATGTGTCAATGACTATGACCGAAGAAGTCCTCTATGTACGGTCAACATTGACAACTCATAACACGATTCACAAATGGTCAGAGGGAGAGACAATGGTTTGGGAACCCTATATATTGACTGGAAACGACAAAGAACTTCAATACGTAGTGGCACGTTGTGGCTACTATGCACACCAAACAACCAAAACCAGGCATATGTCACTGACCATGACCAGAGATTTTCAATATGGGTGGTCAACATTCACCAACCACAACACGAGTCACAAACGGTCAGAGGGGGAAACAATGGTCTGGGAATATCAGTTCTCAACTAGCAAGTACAGCGACCTTCAATCATTNTTGACAACTCATAACACGAGTCACAAATGGTCAGAGGGAGAGACAATGGTTTGGGAACCCTATATATCGACTGGAAACGACAAAGAACTTCAATACGTAGTGGCACGTTGTGGCTACTATGCACACCAAACAACCAAAACCAGGCACATATGTCACTGACCATGACCAGAGATTTTCAATATGGGTGGTCAACATTCACCAACCACAACACGAGTCACAAACGGTCAGAGGGGGAAACAATGGTCTGGGAATATCGGTTCTCAACTAGCAAGTTCAGGGACCTTCAATCATTCTAAGCACGGTGTGGCTACCATGCACAATGACCAACCAAAGTAGGCACATGTACTGCCTTTGACCAAAGAAATCCGCTGTGTGTGGTCAATGTTGACAACTCATAATAGGAGTCACAAATGGTCAGAGGGGGAGACAATGGTTTGGGAACACCAGGTATCAACTAGCAAGCACAAGGACCTTCAATAAGCCGTGCCATGGTGTGGATACCATGCACGATGTCCAACCAAAGTAGGCATGTGTCACTGACCATGACCAAATAATGTCACTAAGTGTTGTAAACTTTGACAACTCATAACACGAGTCACAAATGGTCATGGTGCAAGATAATGGTTTGTGAATACTAGTTATCGACTAGCAAGTACAAATACCTTTAATATGTAGTGGCACCGTGTGGCTACAATGCACAGTGACCAGCCAAAGTATGCACATGTCACTGACCATGACCAAAAAATTTCACTTCATGTGGTCAACGTTGACAACTCACAACACGAATTAATGATAGTCAGACGGGGGTAACAATGGTTTGGAAACACTAGCTATCAACTAGAAATCACAAAGACCTTCAATACATAGTGACACGGCGTGGTAACCACTGACAGTGATAAACCAAACTAGGCATGTGTCACTAACAATGACCAAAGAATTTCAATATGGGTGGTCAACGTTCACAACCCATAACATGAGTCACAAATGGTCAGAGGAGGAAGCAATGGTTTCAAAACACTATGTATCTTCTAGGAAGTACAAATATCTTTCGTGTGTATTGGCACGGTGTGGCTACCGTGCACAATGACCTATCCAAGTAGGCATACATCACTGCTCATGACCAAAGAAGTTTAGTGTGTGTGGTCAACGTTTACAACACATAATACAAGTAAAAAATGGGCAGATGGAGAAACAATGGTTTGGGAATACGTGGTATCAACTAGCAAGTACAAAGACCTTTGATAAGTGGTTCGCACGGTGTGGCTACCATGCACAAAGACCAACCAAAGTATTCTTGTGTCACTGAATATCATAAAAAGAGTTTCACTGTGTGTTGTCAACTTTCCTTATTATGGCTGGTCAATCGGAGCAATGGTTGAGAGGTTATTCAAGCTCGAAGTTGCAAAATCTGAAATTCTGTCTGCGTCAATTCTTTGTGAATAAACTAACTTTGTTATCATTCGTAATTTTGAAAACTACCCTCTAATCTTACACCCCCGTATTTAATGCCCTTTACACATAGGGACCCTTATTATGTCATTTGGACATCATATGGACACCGTGTGAGTTGGCTTAGTGCTTATAGAGTTAGATACTGGAGCGTTAGGTCCTAGGTTTGAATCCTTGTACGTGCAATATAGAATAGGCTCGCGACCTGGGGGGGGGGGCGGCCGTGTTGTGATGCCTCAACTATACCTTTGAGCCTAAGCCGTGGGGGGGGGTAGGGGGGGTGTCATAATGCGGTCGCGAATCTGTCCTCCAGGTCGTCCATGGATAATCCCTCTAGGGGGGTGGAAGGGAGTATTCCAGTGAAGGCACCTATGTGTAACAAATCAACAAAAACCGACCTGGTGTCAAAGGGAGAAACATTTTGCTATTTATTGACTAGCAAGTGTGGTAAACTTTGACAACGCATAACACGAGTCACAAATGGTCAGGGTGGAAGACAATGGTCTGTGAATACTAGTTACTGACTAGCAAGTACAAATACCTTCAATATGTAGTGGCACAATGTGGCTTCAATGCACAGTGACCAACCAAAGTATGCATATGTCACTAACCATGACCAACAAAATTCACTTCAAGTGGTCAACGTTGAAAACGCATAACACAAGTCACAGATGGTCAGAGGGGGAAACAATGGGTTGGGAACACTAGTTATCAACTAGCAAGTACAAAGACCTTCAACAAGAAGTGGCACGGTATGACTAGCGTGCACAGTGACCAGCCCAAGGATGCATACGTGAGGGACTACGGCCGAATAAGTCCACTATGTGTGGTCAACATTGACAACTCATAACACGAGTAACAAATGGTCAGAGGGAGAGACAATGGTTTGGGAAGCCTATGTATTGACTAGAAAGGACAAAGAACTTCAATACGTAGTGGCACGGTGTGGCTAATATGCACACCAAACAACCAAACTAGGCATATGTCACTGATCATGACCAGAGAATTTCAATAAGGGTGGTCAACGTTGACCAACCATAACACGAGTCACAAACGGTCAGGAGAGGAAACAATGCTATGGGAATATCGGTTCTCAACTACCAAGTACAACGACCTTCAGTCAGTAGTAGCACGGTGTGGCTACCATGCACAATGACCGACCAAA
>SZWC01002164.1:162927-174521 GCA_023375785.1 Penium margaritaceum
TGTATCTTCTAGGAAGTACAAATATCTTTCGTGTGTATTGGCACGGTGTGGCTACCGTGCACAATGACCTATCCAAGTAGGCATACATCACTGCTCATGACCAAAGAAGTTTAGTGTGTGTGGTCAACCTTTACAACTCATAATACAAGTAAAAAATGGGCAGAGGGAGAAACAATGGTTTGGGAATACGTGGTATCGACTAGCAAGTACAAAGACCTTTGATAAGTGGTGGCACGGTGTGGCTACCATGCACAATGACCAACCAAAGTATTATTGTGTCACTGAATATCATAAAAACAGTTTCACTGTGTGTTGTCAACTTTCCTTCTTATGGCTGGTCAATCGGATCAATGGTTGAGAGGTTATTCAAGCTCGAAGTTGCAAAATCTGAAATTCTGTCTGCGTCAATTCTTTATGAATAAACTAACTTTGTTATCATTCGTAATTTTGAAAACTACCATCTAATCTTACACCCCCTTATTTAATGCCCTTTACACATAGGAACCCTTATAATGTCATTTGGACATCATATGAACACCGTGTGAGTTCGCTTAGTGCTTAAAGAGTTAGATTCTGGAGTGGTAGGTCCTAGGTTTGAATCCTCGTACGCGCAATATAGAATAGGCTCGCGACCTGGGGGGGGGGGGCGGCCGTGTTGTGATACCTCAACTCTACCTTCGAGCCTAAGCCGTGGGGGGGTAGGGGGGTGTCATAATGCGCTCGCAAATCTGTCCTCCAGGTCGTCCACGGAACATCCCTCTAGGGGGGTGGGAGGGAGTATTCCAGTGAAGGCACCTACGCGTAACAAATNTGGCACGGTGTGGCTAATATGCACACCAAACAACCAAACTAGGCATATGTCACTGATCATGACCAGAGAATTTCAATAAGGGTGGTCAACGTTGACCAACCATAACACGCGTCACAAAAGGTCAGGATAGGAAACAATGCTATGGGAATATCGGTTCTCAACTACCAAGTACAACGACCTTCAGTCGGTAGTAGCACGATGTGGCTACTATGCACAATGACCGACCAAACTAGGCATATGTACTGCCTTTGACCAAAGAAATCTGCTGTGTGTGGTCAACGTTGACAACTCATAATACGAGTCACAAATGGTCAGAGGGGGAAACAATAGTTTGGGAACACCAATTATCAAATAGCAAGCACAAGGGGCATCAATACGCTATGGCACGGTGTGGAGACCATGCACGATGACCAACCAAAGTAGGCATATGTCACTGACCATGACCAAATAATGTCACCAAGTGTGGTACTTTGACAACTCATAACAGGAGTCACAAATGGTCAGGGTGGAAGATTATGGTTTGTTAATACTAGTTATCGACTAGCAAGTACAAATACCTTCAATATGTAGTGGCGCAATGTGGCTTCAATGCATAGTGACCAACCAAAGTATGCATATGTCACTAACCATGACCAACAAACTTCACATAGTGTGGTCAACGTTGAAAACGCATAACACGATTCACAAATGGTCTGAGGGGAAAACAATGAGTTGGGAACACTAGTTATCAACTAGCAATTACAAAGACCTTCAACAATCAGTGGCACGGTATGGCTAGCGTGCACAGTGACCAACCAAAGGATGCATACGTCACTAACTACAACCGAATAATTCCACTATGTGTGATCTACATTGACAACTCATAACACGAGTCAAAAATGGTCAGAGGGAGAGACAATGGTTTGGGAAGCCTATGTATTGACTAGAAAGGACAAAGAACTTCAATACGTAGTGCCACAATGTGGCTAATATGCAGACCAAACAACCAAACTAGGCATGTGTCACTGATCATGACCAGAGACTTTCAATATGGGTGGTCAACATTGACCAACCATAACACGAGTCACAAACGGTCAGGAGAGGAAACAATGCTATGGGAATATTGGTTCTCAACTACCAAGTACAACGACCTTCAATCACTAGTAGGACGGTGGGGCTACCGTGCACAATGACCGACCAAAGTAGGCATGTATACTGCCTTTGAGCAAAGACATCCGTTGTGTGTGGTCAACGTTGACAATTCATAATACGAGTCGCAAATGGTCAGAGGGGGAAGCAATGGTTTGGGAACACCTGGTATCAAATAGCAAGCACAAGGGGCTTCAATACGTTGTGGCACGGTGTGGAGACCATGCACGATGACCAACCAAAGTAGGCATATGTCACTGACCATGACCAAATAATGTCACTAAGTGTGGGAAACTTTGACAACTCATAACACGAGTCACAAATGGTCGGGGTGGAAGATAATGGTTTGTGAAGACTAGTTATCGACTAGAAAGTACAAATACATTCAATATGTAGTGGCACGGTGTGGCTTCAATGCACAGTGACCAACCAAATTATGCATATGTCACTAACCATGACCAACAAATTTCACTTCATGTCGTCAACGTTGAAAACGCATAAAACGAGTCACAAATGGTCAGAGGGGAAAACAATGGGTTGGGAACACAAGTTATCAACTAGCAAGTACAAAGACCTTCAACAAGTAGTGGCACGGTATGGTTAGCGTGCACGGCGACCAACCCAAGGATGCATACGTCACTGACTACGACCGAATAAGTCCACTATGTGTGATCAACATTGACAACTCATAACACGAGTCACAAATGGTCAAAGGGAGCGACAATGGTTTGGGAACCCTATGTATTGACTAGAAAGGACAAAGAACTTCAATACGTAGTGGCACGGTGTGGCTAATATGCACACCAAACAACCAAACTAGGCATATGTCACTGATCATGACCAGAGAATGTCAATAAGGGTGGTCAACGTTGACCAACCATAACACGAGTCACAAACGGTCAGGAAAGGAAACAATGCTATGGGAATATCGGTTCTCAATTTCCAAGTACAACGACATGCAGTCAGTAGTAGCACGGTGTGGCTACCATGCACAATGACCGACCAAACTAGGCATATGTACTGCCTTTGACCAAAGAAATCCGCTGTGTGTGGTCAACGTTGACAACCCAGAATACGAGTCACAAATGGTCAGAGGGGGAAACAATGGTTTGGGAACACCAAGTATCAAATAGACAGCACAAGGGGCATCAATACACTGTGGCACGGTGTGGAGACCATGCAGGATGACCAGCCAAAGTAGGCATATGTCACTAACCATGACCAAATAATGTCACTAAGTGTGGTAAACTTTGACAACTCATAACACGAGTGACAAATGGTCAGGGTGGCAGATAATGGTCTCTGAATACTAGTTATCGACTAGCAAGTACAAATACCTTCAATATGTAGTGGCACAATGTGGCTTCAATGCACAGTGACCAACCAAAGTATGCATATATCACTAACCATGACTAACAAATTTCACTTCATGTGGTCAACGATGAAAACGCATAACACGAGTCACAAATGGTCAGAGGGGAAAACAGTGCGTTGGGAACACTAGTTATCAACTAGCAAGTACAAAGTCCTTCAACAAGCAGTGGCACGGTATGGCTAGCGTGCACAGTGACCAACCAAAGGATGCATACGTCACTGACTACGACCGAATAAGTCCACTATATGTGATCAACATTGACAACTCATAACACGAGTCACAAATGGTCAGAGGGAGAGACAATGGTTTGGGAAGCATATGTATTGACTTGAAAGGACAAAGAACTTCAATACGTACTGGCACGGTGTGGCTAATATGCACACCAAACAACCAAGCTAGACATATGTCACTGATCATGACCAGAGAATTTCAATAAGGGTGGGCAACGTTGACCAACCATAACACGAGTCACAAACGGTCAAGAGAGGAAACAATGCCATGGGAATATCGGTTCTCAACTACCAAGTACAACAACCTTCACTCAGTAGTAGCACGGTGTGGCTACTATGGACAATGACCGACCAAACTAGGCATATGTACTGCCTTTGACCAAAGAAATCCGCTGTGTGTGGTCAACGTTGACAACTCATAATACGAGTCACAAATGGTCAGAGGGGGAAACAATGGTTTGGGAACACCAAGTATCAAATAGCAAGCACAACGGGCATCAATACGCTGTGGCACGGTGTGGAGACCATGCACGATGACCAACCAAAGTAGGCATATGTCACTAACCATGACCAAATAATGTCACCAAGTGTGGTACTTTGACAACTCATAACAGGAGTCACAAATGGTCAGGGTGGAAGATTATGGTTTGTCAATACTAGTTATCGACTATCAAGTACAAATACCTTCAATATGTAGTGGCACAATGTGGCTTCAATGCACAGTGACCAACCAAAGTATGCATATGTCACTAACCATGACCAACAAATTTCACATAATGTGGTCAACGTTGAAAACGCATAACACGATTCACAAATGGTCAAAGGGGAAAACAATGAGTTGGGAACACTAGTTATCAACTAGCAAGTACAAAGACCTTCAAAAAGCAGTGGCACGGTATGGCTAGCGTGCACAGTGACCAACCAAAGGATGCATACGACACTGACTACGACCGAATAAGTCCACTATGTGTGATCAACATTGACAACTCATAACACGAGTCAAAAATGGTCAGAGGGAGGGACAATGGTTTGCGAAGCCTATGTATTGACTAGAAAGGACAAAGAACTTCAATACGTAGTGGCACGGTGTGGCTAATATGCACACCAAACAACCAAACTAGGCATATGTCACTGATCATGACCAGAGAATTTCAATAAGGGTGGTCAACGTTGACCAACTATAACACGAGTCACAAACGGTCAGGAATGGAAACAATGCTATGGGAATATCGGTTCTCAACTACCAAGTACAACGACATTCAGTCAGTAGTAGCACGGTGTGGCTACCATGCACAATGACCGACCAAACTAGGCATATGTACTGCCTTTGACCAAAGAAATCTGCTGTGTGTGGTCAACGTTGACAACTCAGAATACGAGTCACAAATGGTCAGAGGGGGAAACAATGGTTTGGGAACACCAAGTATCAAATAGCAAGCACAAGGGGCTTCAATACCCTGTGGCACGGTGTGGAGACCATGCACGATGACCAACCAAAGTAGGCATATGTCACTGACCATGACCAAATAATGTCACCAAGTGTGGTAAACCTTGACAACTCATAACACGAGTCAAAAATGGTCAGGGTGGAAGATAATGGTTTGTGCGTGCTAGTTATCGACTAGAAAGTACAAATACCTTCAATATGTAGTGGAACAATGTGGCTTCAATGCACAGTGACCAACCAAAGTATGCATATGTCACTAACCATGAAGAACAAATTTCACTTCATGTGGTCAACGTTGAAAACGCATAACACGAGTCACAAATGGTCAGAGGGGAAAAAAATGCGTTGGGATCACTAGCTATCAACTAGCAAGTACAAAGACCATCAACAAGCAGTGGCAGGGTATGGCTAGCGTGCACAGTGACCAACCCAAGGATGCATACGTCACTGACTACGACCGAATAAGTCCACTATGTGTGGTCAACATTGACAACTCATAACACGAGTCACAAATGGTCAGAGGGAGAGACAATGGTTTGGGAAGCCTATGTATTGACTAGAAAGGACAAAGAACTTCAATACGTTGTGGCACGGTGTGGCTAATATGCACACCAAACAACCAAACTAGGCATATGTCACTTATCATGACCAGAGAATTTCAAGAAGGGTGGTCAACGTTGACCAACCATAACACGAGTCACAAACGGTCAGGAGAGGAAACAATGCTATGGGAATATCGGTTCTCAACTACCAAGTACAACGACCTTCAGTCAGTAGTAGCACGGTGTGGCTACCATGCACAATGACCGACCAAAGTAGGCATATGTACTNAGATAATGGTTTGTGAATACTAGTTATCGACTAGCAAGTACAAATACCTTCAATATGTAGTGGAACAATGTGGCTTCAATGCACAGTGACCAACCAAAGTATGCATATATCACTAACCATGACTAACAATTTTCACTTCATGTGGTCAACGATGAAAACGCATAACACGAGTCACAAATGGTCAGAGGGGAAAACAATGCGTTGGGAACACTAGTTATCAACTAGCAAGTACAAAGACCTTCAACAAGCAGTGGCACGGTATGGCTAGCGTGCACAGTGACCAACCAAAGGATGCATACGTCACTGACTACGACCGAATAAGTCCACTATGTGTGATCAACATTGATAACTCATAACACGAGTCACAAATTGTCAGAGGGAGAGACAATGGTTTAAGAGGCATATGTATTGACTAGAAAGGACAAATAACTTAAATACGTAGTGGCACGGTGAACCTAATATGCACACCAAACAACCAAACTAGGCATATGTCACTGATCATGACCAGAGAATTTCAATATGGGTGGTCAACGTTGACCAACCATAACACGAGTCACAAAAGGTCAGGAGAGGAAACAATGCTATGGGAATATNCTTTGAGCAAAGAAATCCGTTGTGTGTGGTCAACGTTGACAATTCATAATACGAGTCGCAAATGGTCAGAGGGGGAAGCAATGGTTTGGGAACACCTGGTATCAAATAGCAAGCACAAGGGGCTTCAATACGTTGTGGCACGGTGTGGAGACCATGCACGATGACCAACCAAAGTAGGCATATGTCACTGACCATGACCAAATAACGTCACTAAGTGTGGTAAACTTTGACAACTCATAACACGAGTCACAAATGGTCAGGGAGGAAGATAATGGTTTGTGAAGACTAGTTATCGACTAGCAAGTACAAATACATTCAATATGTAGTGGCACGGTGTGGCTTCAATGCACAGTGACCAACCAAATTATGCATATGTCACTAACCATGACCAACAAATTTCACTTCATGTCGTCAACATTGAAAACGCATAACACGAGTCACAAATGGTCAGAGGGGAAAACAATGGGTTGGAAACACAAGTTATCAACTAGCAAGTACAAAGACCTTGAACAAGCAGTGGCACGGTATGGTTAACGTGCACGGTGACCAACCCAATGATGCATACGTCACTGACTACGACCGAATAAGTCCACTATGTGTGATCAACATTGACAACATATAACACGAGTCACAAATGGTCAGAGGGGAAAACAATGGGTTGGAAACATAAGTTATCAACTAGCAAGTACAAAGACCTTCAACAAGCAGTGGCACGGTATGGCTAGTGTGCACAGTGACCAACCAAAGGATGCATACGTCACTGACTACGACCGAATAAGTCCACTATATGTGATCAACATTGACAACTCATAACACGAGTCACAAATGGTCAGGATGGAAGATAATGGTTTGTGAATACTAGTTATCGACTAGCAAGTACAAATACCTTCAATATGTAGTGGAACAATGTGGCTTCAATGCACAGTGACCAACCAAAGTATGCATATATCACTAACCATGACTAACAATTTTCACTTCATGTGGTCAACGATGAAAACGCATAACACGAGTCACAAATGGTCAGGATGGAAGATAATGGTTTGTGAATACTAGTTATCGACTAGCAAGTACAAATACCTTCAATATGTAGTGGAACAATGTGGCTTCAATGCACAGTGACCAACCAAAGTATGCATATATCACTAACCATGACTAACAATTTTCACTTCATGTGGTCAACGATGAAAACGCATAACACGAGTCACAAATGGTCAGGATGGAAGATAATGGTTTGTGAATACTAGTTATCGACTAGCAAGTACAAATACCTTCAATATGTAGTGGAACAATGTGGCTTCAATGCACAGTGACCAACCAAAGTATGCATATATCACTAACCATGACTAACAATTTTCACTTCATGTGGTCAACGATGAAAACGCATAACACGAGTCACAAATGGTCAGGATGGAAGATAATGGTTTGTGAATACTAGTTATCGACTAGCAAGTACAAATACCTTCAATATGTAGTGGAACAATGTGGCTTCAATGCACAGTGACCAACCAAAGTATGCATATATCACTAACCATGACTAACAATTTTCACTTCATGTGGTCAACGATGAAAACGCATAACACGAGTCACAAATGGTCAGGATGGAAGATAATGGTTTGTGAATACTAGTTATCGACTAGCAAGTACAAATACCTTCAATATGTAGTGGAACAATGTGGCTTCAATGCACAGTGACCAACCAAAGTATGCATATGTCACTAACCATGACCAAATAATGTCACCAAGTGTGGTACTTTGACAACTCATAACAGGAGTCACAAATGGTCAGGGTGGAAGATTATGGGTTGTCAATACTAGTTATCGACTAGCAAGTACAAATACCTTCAATATGTGGTGGCACAATGTGGCTTCAATGCACAGTGTCCAACCAAAGTATGCATATGTCACTAACCATGACCAACAAATTTCACTTCATGTGGTCAACGCTGAAAACGCATAACACGATTCACAAATGGTCAGAGGGGAAAACAATGAGTTGGGAACACTAGTTCTCAACTAGCAAGTACAAGGACCTTCAACAAGCAGTGGCACGGTATGGCTAGTGTGCACAGTGACCAACCAAAGGATGCATACGTAACTGACTACAACCGAATAATTCCACTATGTGTGATCAACATTGACAACTCATAACACGAGTCACAAATGGTCAGAGGGAGAGACAATGGTTTCAGAAGCCTATGTATTGACTAGACAGGACAAAGAACTTCAATACATAGTGCCACAGTGTGGCTAATATGCACACGAAACAACCAAACTAGGCATATGTCACTGATCATGACCAGACCTTTCAATATGGGTGGTCAACATTGACCAACCATAACACGAGTCACAAACGGTCAGGAGAGGAAACAATGCTATGGGTATATTGGTTCTCAACTACCAAGTACAACGACTGTCAATCAGTAGTAGCACGGTGTGGCTACCATGCACAATGACCGACCAAAGTAGGCATATATACTGCCTTTGAGCAAAAAAATCCGTTGTGTGTGGTCAACGTTGACAATTCATAATACGAGTCGCAAATGGTTAGAGGGGGAAGCAATGGTTTGGGAACACCTGGTATCAAATAGCAAGCACAAGGGGCTTCAATACGTTGTGGCACGGTGTGGCGACCATGCACGATGACCAACCAAAGTAGGTATATGTCACAAACCACGACCAAATAAGGCCACTAAGTGTGGTAAACTTTGACAACTCATAGCACGAGTCACAAATGGTCAGAGGGGGAAACAATGGTTTGGGAAGCCTATGTATTGACTAGAAAGGACGAAGAACTTCAATACGTAGGGACACGGTGTGGCTAATATGCACACCAAACAATCAAACTAGGCATATGTCACTCGCCATGACCAAATAATGTCACTAAGTGTGGTAAACTTTGACAACTCATAGCACGAGTCACAAATGGTCAGAGGGGGAAACAATGGTTTGGGAAGCCTATGTATTGACTAGAAAGGACGAAGAACTTCAATACGTAGGGACACGGTGTGGCTAATATGCACACCAAACAATCAAACTAGGCATATGTCACTCGCCATGACCAAATAATGTCACTAAGTGTGGTAAACTTTGACAACTCATAGCACGAGTCACAAATGGTCAGAGGGGGAAACAATGGTTTGGGAAGCCTATGTATTGACTAGAAAGGACGAAGAACTTCAATACGTAGGGACACGGTGTGGCTAATATGCACACCAAACAATCAAACTAGGCATATGTCACTCGCCATGACCAAATAATGTCACTAAGTGTGGTAAACTTTGACAACTCATAGCACGAGTCACAAATGGTCAGAGGGGGAAACAATGGTTTGGGAAGCCTATGTATTGACTAGAAAGGACGAAGAACTTCAATACGTAGGGACACGGTGTGGCTAATATGCACACCAAACAATCAAACTAGGCATATGTCACTCGCCATGACCAAATAATGTCACTAAGTGTGGTAAACTTTGACAACTCATAGCACGAGTCACAAATGGTCAGAGGGGGAAACAATGGTTTGGGAAGCCTATGTATTGACTAGAAAGGACGAAGAACTTCAATACGTAGGGACACGGTGTGGCTAATATGCACACCAAACAATCAAACTAGGCATATGTCACTCGCCATGACCAAATAATGTCACTAAGTGTGGTAAACTTTGACAACTCATAGCACGAGTCACAAATGGTCAGAGGGGGAAACAATGGTTTGGGAAGCCTATGTATTGACTAGAAAGGACGAAGAACTTCAATACGTAGGGACACGGTGTGGCTAATATGCACACCAAACAATCAAACTAGGCATATGTCACTCGCCATGACCAAATAATGTCACTAAGTGTGGTAAACTTTGACAACTCATAGCACGAGTCACAAATGGTCAGAGGGGGAAACAATGGTTTGGGAAGCCTATGTATTGACTAGAAAGGACGAAGAACTTCAATACGTAGTGGCACGGTGTGGCGACCATGCACGATGACCAACCAAAGTAGGCATATATACTGCCTTTGAGCAAAGAAATCCGTTGTGTGTGGTCAACGTTGACAATTCATAATACGAGTTGCAAATGAACAGAGGGGGAAGCAATGGTTTGGGAACACCTGGTATCAAATAGTAAGCACAAGGGGCTTCAATACGTTGTGGCACGGTGTGGAGACCATGCACGATGACCAACCAAAGTAGGCATATGTCACAAACCACGACCAAATAATGCCACTAAGTGTGGTAAACTTTGACAACTCATAACACGAGTCACAAATGGTCAGGATGGAAGATAATGGTTTGTGAATACTAGTTATCGACTAGCAAGTACAAACACCTTCAATATGTAGTGGCACAATGTGGCTACAATGCACAGTGACCAACCAAAGTATGCATATGTCACTAACCATGACCAAAAAATTTCACATAATGTGGTCAACGTTGAAAACGCATAACACGATTCACAAATGGTCAGAGGGGAAAACAATGAGTTGGGAACACTAGTTATCAACTAGCAAGTACAAAGACCTTCAACAAGCAATGGCACGGTATGGCTAGCGTGCACAGGGACCAACCAAAGGATGCATACGTCACTGACTTCAACCGAATAATTCCACTATGTGTGATCAACATTGACAACTCATAACACGAGTCACAAATGGTCAGAGGGAGAGACAATGGTTTGGGAAGCCTATGTATTGACTAGAAAGGACGAATAACTTCAATACGCAGTGCCACAGTGTGGCTAATATGCACACGAAACAACCAAACTAGGCATATGTCACTGATCATGACCAGAGACTTTCATTATGGGTGGTCAACATTGACCAACCATAACACGAGTCACAAACGGTCAGGAGAGGAAACAATGCTATGGGAATATTGGTTCTCAACTATCAAGTACAACGACCTTCAATCAGTAGTAGCACGGTGTGGCTACCATGCACAATGACCGACCACAGTAGGCATATATACTGTCTTTGAGCAAAGAAATCCGTTGTGTGTGGTCAACGTTGACAATTCATAATACGAGTCGCAAATGGTCAGAGGGGGAAGCAATGGTTTGGGAACACCTGGTATCAAATAGCAAGCACAAGGGGCTTCAATACGTTGTGGCACGGTGTGGAGACCATGCACGATGACCAACCAAAGTAGGCATATGTCACTGACCATGACCAAATAATGTCACTAAGTGT
>SZWC01002164.1:185451-198726 GCA_023375785.1 Penium margaritaceum
AAACCAAACTAGGCATATGTCACTAACCATGACCAAAGAATTTCAATATGGGTGGTCAACGTTCACAACCCATAACATGAGTCACAAATGGTCAGAGGGGGAAGCAATGGTTTCAAAACACTATGTATCTTCTAGGAAGTACAAATTTCTTTCGTGGGTATTGGCACGGTGTGGCTACCGTGCACAATGACCTATCCAAGTAGGCATACATCACTACTCATGACCAAATAAGTTTAGTGTGTGTGGTCAACGTTTACAACTCATAATACAAGTAAAAAATGGGCAGAGGGAGAAACAATGGTTTGGGAATACGTGGTATCGACTAGCAAGTACAAAGACCTTTGATAAGTGGTGGCACAGTGTGGCTACCATGCACAATGACCAACCAAAGTATTCTTGTGTCACTGAATATCATAAAAAGAGTTTCACTGTGTGTTGTCAACTTTCCTTCTTACGGCTGGTCAATCGGAGCAATGGTTGAGAGGTTATTCAAGCTCGAAGTTGCAAAATCTGAAATTCTGTCTGCGTCAATTCTTTATGAATAAACTAACTTTGTTATCATTCGTAATTTTGAAAACTACCCTCTAATCTTACACCTTCTTTTTTAATGCCCTTTACACATAGGAACCCTTGTAATGTCATTTGGACATCATATGAACACCGTGTGAGTTGGCTTAGTGCTTATAGAGTTAGATTCTGGAGCGGTAGGTCCTAGGTTTGAATCCTCGTACGCGCAATATAGAATTGGCTCGCGACCTGGGGGGGGGGGGCCGTGTTGTGATACCTCAACTCTACCTTCGAGCCTAAGCCATGGGGGGATAGGGGGGGGTGTCATAATGCGGTCGCAAATCTGTCCTCCAGGTCGTCCACGTAACATCCCTCTAGGGGGGTGGGAGGGAGTATTCCAGTGAAGGCACCTACGCGTAACAAATAAACAAAAACCAACCTGGTGTCAAAGGGAGAAACCTTTTGCTATTTATTGACTAGCAAGTGTGGTAAACTTTGACAACTCATAGCACGAGTCACAAATGGTCAGGATGGAAGATAATGGTCTGTGAATACTAGTTATCGACTAGCAAGTACAAACACCTTCAATATGTAGTGGCACAATGTGGCTACAATGCACAGTGACCAACCAAAGTATGCATATGTCACTAACCATGACCAACAAATTTCACTTCATGTGATCAACGTTGAAAACGCATAACACGATTCGCAAATGGTCAGAGGGGGAAACAATGGATTGTGAACACTAGTTATCAACCAGCAAGTACAAAGACCTTCAACAAGCAGTGGCACGGTATGGCTAGCGTGTACAGTGACCAACCAAAGGATGCATACGTCACTGACTACGACCGAATAAGTCCACTATGTGTGGTCAACATTGACAACTCATAAAACGAGTCACAAATGGTCAGAGGGAGATACAATGGTTTGGGAAGCCTATGTGTTGACTAGAAAGGACAAAGAACTTCAATACGTACTGGCACGGTGTGGCTAATATGCACACCAAACAACCAAACTAGGCATATGTCACTGATCATGACCAGAGAATTTCAATAAGGGTGGTCAGCGTTGATCAACCATAACACGAGTCACAAACGGTCAGGAGAGGAAACAATGCTATGGGAATATCGGTTCTCAACTACCAAGTACAATGACCTTCAGTCAGTAGTAGCACGGTGTGGCTACCATGTACAATGACCGACCAAATTAGGCATATGTACTGCCTTTGACCAAAGAAATCCGCTGTGTGTGGTCAACGTTGACAACTCATAATACGAGTCACAAATGGTCAGAGGGGGAAACAATGGTTTGGGAACACCAAGTATCAAATAGCAAGCACAAGGGGCATCAATACACTGTGGCACGGTGTGGAGACCATGCACGTTGACCAGCCAAAGTAGGCATATGTCACTGACCATGACCAAATAATGTCACCAAGTGTGGTACTTTGACAACTCATAACAGGAGTCACAAATGGTCAGGGTGGCAGATAATTGTTTGTGAATACTAGTTATCGACTAGCAAGAACAAATACCTTCAATATGTAGTGGCACAATGTGGCTTCAATGCACACTAACCAACCAAAGTATGCATGTATCACTAACCATGACTAACAAATTTCACTTCATGTGGTCAACGATGAAAACGCATAACATGAGTCACAAATGGTCAGAGGGGAAAACAATGCGTTGGGAACACTAGTTATCAACTAGCAAGTACAAAGACCTTCAACAAGCAGTGGCACGGTATGGCTAGCGTGCACAGTGACCAACCAAAGGATGCATACGTCACTGACTACGACCGAATAAGTCCACTATGTGTGATCAACATTGACAACTCATAACACGAGTCACAAATGGTCAGAGGGAGAGACAATGGTTTAGGAGGCATATGTATTGACTAGAAAGGACAAATAACTTCAATACGTAGTCGCACGGTGTGCCTAATATGCACACCAAACAACCAAACTAGGCATATGTCACTGATCATGACCAGAGAATTTCAATAAGGGTGGTCAACGTTGACCAACCATAACACGAGTCACAAAAGGTCAGGAGAGGAAACAATGCTAAGGGAATATCGGTTCTCAACTACCAAGTACAACGCCATTCAATCAGTAGTAGCACGGTGTGGCTACCATGCACAATGACCGACCAGAGGAGGCATATGTACTGCCTTTGACCAAAGAAATCCGCTGTGTGTGGTCAATGTTGACAACTCATAATACGAGTCACAAATGGTCAGAGGGGGAAAAAATGGGTTGGGAACACCAGGCATCAAATAGCAAGCACAAGGGGCTTCAATACACTGTGGCACGGTATGGAGACCATGCACGATGACCAGCCAAAGTAGGCATATGTCACAAACCATGACCAAATAATGCCACTAAGTGTGGTAAACTTTGACAACTCATAACACGAGTCACAAATGGTCAGGATGGAAGATAATGGTATGTGAATACTAGTTATGGACTAGCAAGTACAAATACCTTCAATATGTAGTGGCACAATGTGGCTACAATGCACAGTGACCAACCAAAGTATGCATATGTCACTAACCATGACCAACAAATTTCACTTCATGTGGTCAACTTTGAAAACGCATAACACGATTCACAAATGGTCAGAGGGGGAAACAATGGATTGTGAACACTAGTTATCAACCAGCAAGTACAAAGACCTTCAACAAGCAGTGGCACGGTATGGCCAGCGTGTACAGTGACCAACCAAAGGATGCATACGTCACTGACTTCGACCGAATAAGTCCACTATGTGTGGTCAACATTGACAAATCATAACACGAGTCACAAATGATCAGAGGGAGAGACAATGGTTTGGGAAGCCTATGTATTGACTAGAAAGGACAAAAAACTTCAATACGTACTGGCACGGTGTGGCTAATATGCACACCAAACAACCAAACTTGGCATATGTCACTGATCATGACCAGGGAATTTCAATAAGGGTGGTCAACGTTGACCAACCATAACACGAGTCACGAACGGTCAGGAGAGGAAACAATGCTATGGGAATATTGGCTCTCAACTACCAAGTACAACGACCTTCAGTCAGTAGTAGCACGGTGTGGCTACTATGCACAATGACCGACCAAACTAGGCATATGTACTGCCTTTGACCAAAGAAATCCGTTGTGTGTGGTCAACGTTGACAACTCATACTACGATTCACGAATGGTCAGAGGGGGAAACAATGGTTTTGGGAACACCAAGTATCAAATAGCAAGCACAAGGGGCATCAATACGCTGTGGCACGGTGTGGAGACCATGCACGATGACCAACCAAAGTAGGCATATGTCACTGACCATGACCAAATAATGTCACCAAGTGTGGTACTTTGACAACTCATAACAGGAGTCACAAATGGTCAGGGTGGAAGATTATGGTTTGTCAGTACTAGTTATCGACTAGCAAGTACAAATACCGTCAATATGTAGTGGCACAATGTGGCTTCAATGCACAGTGACCAACCAAAGTATGCATATGTCACTAACCATGACCAACAAATTTCACATAATGTGGTCAACGTTGAAAACACATAACACGATTCACAAATGGTCAGAGGGGAAAAAAATGAGTTGGGAACACTAGTTATCAACTAGCAAGTACAAAGACCTTCAACAAGCAGTGGCACGGTATGGCTAGCGTGCACAGTGAACAACCAAAGGATGCATACGTCACTGACTACAACCGAATAATTCCACTATGTGTGATCAACATTGACAACTCATAACACGAGTCACAAATAGTCAGAGGGAGAGACAATGGTTTGGGAAGCCTATGTATTGACTAGAAAGGACAAAGAACTTCAATACGTAGTGCCACAGTGTGGCTAATATGCACACGAAACAACCAAACTAGGCATATTTCACTGATCATGACCAGAGACTTTCAATATGGGTGGTCAAAATTGACCAACCATAACACGAGTCACAAACGGTCAGGAGAGGAAACAATGCTATGGGAATATTCGTTCTCAACTACCAAGTACAACGACCGTCAATCAGTAGTAGCACGGTATGGCTACCATGCACAATGACCGACCAAAGTAGGCATATATACTGCCTTTGAGCAGAGAAATCCGTTGTGTGTGGTCAACGTTGACAATTCATAATACGAGTCGCAAATGGTCAGAGGGGGAAGCAATGGTTTGGGAACACCTGGTATCAAATAGCAAGCACAAGGGGTTTCAATACGTTGTGGCACGGTGTGGAGACCATGCACGATGACCAACCAAAGTAGGCATATGTCTTTAACCATGACCAAATAATGTCACTAAGTGTGGTAAACTTTGACAACTCATAACACGACTCACAAATGTACAGGGTGGAAGATCATCGTTTGTGGATACTAGTTATCGACAAGCAAGTACAAATACCTTCAATATGTAGTGGCACAACGTGGCTTCAATGCACAGTGACCAACCAAAGTATGCATATATCACTAACCATGACTAACAAATTTCACTTCATGTGGTCAACGATGAAAATGAATAACATGAGTCACAAATGGTCAGAGGGGAAAACAATGCGTTGGGAACACTAGTTATCAACTAGCAAGTACAAAGACCTTCAACAAGCAGTGGCACGGTATGGCTAGCGTGCACAGTGACCAACCAAAGGATGCATACGTCACTGACTACAGCCGAATAAGTCCACTATTTGTGATCAACATTGACAACTCATAACACGAGTCACAAATGGTAAGAGGGAGAGACAATGGTTTGGGAAGCCTATGTATTGACTAGAAAGGACAAAGAACTTCAATACGTAGTGCCACAGTGTGGCTAGTATGCACACGAAACAACCAAACTAGGCATATGTCACTGATCATGACCAGAGACTTTCAATATGGGTGGTCAACGTTGACCAACCATAACACGAGTCACAAACGGTCAGGAGAGGAAACAATGCTATGGGAATATTGGTTCTCAACTACCAAGTACAACGACCGTCAATCAGTAGTAGCACGGTGTGGCTACCATGCACAATGACCGACCAAAGTAGGCATATATACTGCCTTTGAGCAAAGAAATCCGTTGTGTGTGGTCAACGTTGACAACTCATAATACGAGTCGCAAATGGTCAGAGGGGGAAGCAATGGTTTGGGAACACCAGGTATCAAATAGCAAGCACAAGGGGCTTCAATACGTTGTGGCACGGTGTGGAGACCATGCACGATGACCAACCAAAGTAGGCATATGTCACTGACCATGACCAAATAATGTCACTAAGTGTGGTAAACTTTGACAACTCATAACACGAGTCACAAATGGTCAGGGTGGAAGATAATGGTTTGTGAATAATAGTTATCGACTAGCAAGTACAAATACCTTCAATATGTAGTGGCACGGTGTGGCTTCAATGCACAGTGACCAACCAAATTATGCATATGTCACTAAGCATGACCAACAAATTTCACTTCATGTCGTCAACGTTGAAAACGCATAACACGAGTCACAAATGGTCAGAGGGGAAAATAATGGGTTGGGAACACAAGTTATCAACTAGCAAGTGCAAAGACCTTCAATAGCAGTGGCACGGTATGGCTAGCGTGCACGGTGACCAACCCAAGGATGCATACGTCACTGTCTACGACCGAGTAAGTCCACTATGTGTGATCAACATTGACAACTCATAACACGAGTCACAAATGGTCAGAGGTAGGGACAATGGTTTGGGAACCCTATACATCGGCTGGAAACGACAAAGAACTTCAATACGTAGTGGCACAGTGTGGCTAATATGCACACCAAACAACCAAACTAGGCATATGTCACTGATCACGACCAGAGAATTTCAATGTGGGTGGTCAACATTGACCAACCATAACACGAGTCACAAACGGTCAGGAGAGGAAACAATGCTATGGGAACATCGGTTCTCAAATACCAAGTACAACGAAATTCAGTTAGTAGTATCACGGTGTGGCTACCATGCACAATGACCGGCCAAAGTAGGCACATGTCACTGACCATGACCAGAGATTTTCAATATGGGTGGTCATTATTCACCAACCACAACACGAGTCATAAACGGTCATAGGGGGAAACAATGGTCTGGGAATATCGGTCCTCAACTAGCAAGTACAGCGACCTTCAATCATTCTAAGCACGATGTGGCTACCATGCACAATGACCAACCAAAGTAGGCACATGTACTGCCTTTGACCAAAGAAATCCGCTGTGTGTGGTCAATGTTGACAACTCATAACAGTTTTCACAAATGGTCAGAGGGGGAGACAATGGTTTGGGAACACCAGGTATCAACTAGCAAGCACAAGGACCTTCAAAAAGCTGTTCCACGGTGTGGATACCATGCACGATGTCCAACCAAAGTAGGCATATGTCACTGACCATGACCAAATAATGTCACTAAGTGTTATAAACTTTGAAAACTCATAACACGAGCCACAAATGGTCAGGGTGCAAGATAATGGTTTGTGAATACTAGTTATCGACTAGCAAGTACAAATACCTTCAATATGCAGTGGCACCGTGTGGCTACAATGCACAGTGACCAACCAAAGTATGCACATGTCACTGACCATGACCAACAAATTTCACTTCATGTGGTCAACGTTGACAACTCACAACACGAGTTAATGATAGTCAGAGGGGGGTAACAATGGTTTGGAAACACTAGCTATCAACTAGAAAGCACAAAGACCTTCAATACATAGTGACACGGCGTGGTAACCACTGACAGTGATAAACCAAACTAGGCATATGTCACTAACCATGACCAAAGAATTTCAATATGGGTGGTCAACGTTCACAACCCATAACATGAGGCACAAATGGTCAGAGGGGGAAGCAATGGTTTCAAAACACTATGTATCTTCTAGGAAGTACAAATATCTTTTGTGTGTATTGGCACGGTGTGGCTACCGTGCACAATGACCTATCAAAGTAGGCATACATCACTGCTCATGACCAAAGAAGTTTAGTGTGTGTGGTCAACGTTTACAACTCATAATACAAGTAAAAAATGGGCAGAGGGAGAAACAATGGTTTGGGAATACGTGGTATCGACTAGCAAGTACAAAGACCTTTGATAAGTGGTGGCACGGTGTGGCTACCATGCACAATGACCAACCAAAGTATTATTGTGTCACTGAATATCATAAAAAGAGTTTCACTGTGAGTTGTCAACTTTCCTTCTTACGACTGGTCAATCGGAGCAATGGTTGAGAGGTTATTCAAGCTCGAAGTTGCAAAATCTGAAATTCTGTCTGCGTCAATTCTTTATGAATAAACTAACTTTGTTATCATTCGTAATTTTGAAAACTACCCTCTAATCTTACACCCCCTTATTTAATGCTCTTTACACATAGGAACCCTTGTAATGTCATTTGGACATCATATGAACACCGTGTGAGTTGGCTTAGTGCTTATAGAGTTAGATTCTGGAGCGGTAGGTCCTACGTTTGAATCCTCGCACGCGCAATATAGAATAGGCTCGCGACCTGGGGGGGGGGGGCGGCCGTGTTGTGATACTTCAACTCTACCTTCGAGCCTAAGCCGTGGGGGGGTAGGGGGGGTGTCATAATGTGATCGCAAATCTGTCCTCCAGGTCGTCCACAGAACATCCCTCTAGGGGGGTGGGAGGGAGTATTCCAGTGAAGGCACCTACGCGTAACAAATCAACAAAAACCGACCTGGTGTCAAAGGGAGAAACCTTTTGCTATTTATTGACTAGCAAGTGTGGTAAACTTTGACAACTCATAACACGAGTCACAAATGGTCAGGAGCGAAGATAATGGTCTGTGAATACTAGTTATCGACTAGCAAGTATAAACACCTACAATATGTAGTGGCAAAATGTGGCTACAATGCACAGTGACCAACCAAAGTATGCATATGTCACTAACTATGACCAACAAATTTCACTTCATGTGGTCAACGTTGAAAACGCATAACACGATTCACAAATGGTCAGAGGGGAAATCAATTCGTTGGGAACACTAGTTATCAACTAGCAAGTACAGAGACCTTCAACAAGCAGTGGCACGGTATGGCTAGCGTGCACAGTGACCAACCAAAGGATGCATACGTCACTGACTACGACCGAATAAGTCCACTATGTGTGATCAACATTGACAACTCATAACACAAGTCACAAATGGTCAGAGGGAGAGACAATGGTTTGGGAACCCTATATGTATTGACTAGAAAGGACAAAGAACTTCAATACGTAGTGGCACGGTGTGCCTAATATGCACACCAAACAACCAAACTAGGCATATGTCACTGATCATGACCAGAGAATTTCAATAAGGGTGGTCAACGTTGACAAACCATAACACGAGTCACAAAAGGTCAGGAGAGGAAGCAATGCTATGGGAATATCGGTTCTCAACTACCAAGTACAACGACCTTCAATCAGTAGTAGCACGGTGTGGCTACCATGCACAATGACCGACCAAAGTAGGCATATGTACTGCCTTTGACCAAAGAAATCCGCAGTGTGTGGTCAACGTTGACAACTCATAATACGAGTCACAAATGGTCAGAGGGGGAAGAAATGGGTTGGGAACACCAGGCATCAAATAGCAAGCACAAGGGGCTTCAATACGTTGTGGCACAGTGTGGAGACCATGCACGATGACCAACCAAAGTAGGCATATGTCACAAACCATGACCAAATAATGCCACTAAGTGTGGTAAACTTTGACAACTCATAACACGAGTCACAAATGGTCAGGATGGAACATAATGGTTTGTGAATACTAGTTATCAACCAGCAAGTACAAATACCTTCAATATGTAGTGGCACAATGTGGCTTCAATGCACAGTGACCAACCAAAGTATGCATATGTCACTAACCATGACCAACAAATTTCACTTCATGTGGTCAACAATGAAAACGCATAACACGAGTCACAAATGGTCAGAGGGGAAAACAATGCGTTGGGAATACTAGTTATCAACTAGCGAGTACAAAGACCTTCAACAAGCAGTGGCACGGTATGGCTAGCATGCACAGTGACCAACCAAAGGATGCATATGTCACTGATTACGACCGAATAAGTCCACTATGTGTGATCAACATTGACAACTCATAACACAAGTCACAAATGGTCAGAGGGAGAGACAATGGTTTGGGAAGCCTATGTATTGACTAGAAAGGACAAAGAACTTCAATACGTAGTGGCACGGTGTGCCTAATATGCACACCAAATAACCAAACTAGGCATATGTCACTGATCATGACCGGAGAATTTCAATAAGGGTGGTCAACGTTGACAAACCATAACACGAGTCACAAAAGGTCAGGAGAGGAAACAATACTATGGGAATATCAGTTCTCAACTACCAAGTACAATGACCTTCAATCAGTAGTAGCACGGTGTGGCTACCATGCACAATGACCGACCAAAGTAGACATATGTACTGCCTTTGACCAAAGAAATCCGCTGTGTGTGGTCAACGTTGACAACTCATAATACGAGTCTCAAATGTTCAGAGGGGGAAGAAATGGGTTGGGAACACTAGGCATCAAATAGCAAGCACAAGGGGCTTCAATACGTTGTGGCACGGTGTGGAGACCATGCATGATGACTAACCAAAGTAGGCATATGTCACAAACCATGACCAAATAATGTCACTAAGTGTGGTAAACTTTGACAACTCATAACACGAGTCACAAATGGTCAGGATGGAAGATAATGGTTTGTGAAGACTAGTTATCGACTAGCAAGTACAAATACATTCAATATGTAGTGGCACGGTGTGGCTTCAATGCACAGTGACCAACCAAATTATGCACATGTAACTAACCATGACCAACAAATTTCACTTCATGTCGTCAACGCTGAAAACGCATAACACGAGTCACAAATGGTCAGAGGGGAAAACAATGGGTTGGGAACACAAGTTATCAACTAACAAGTACAAAGACCTTCAACAAGCAGTGGCACGGTATGGCTAGCGTGCACGGTGACCAACCCAAGGATGCATACGTCACTGACTACGACCGAATAAGTCCACTATGTGTGATCAACATTGACCACTCATAACACGAGTCACAAATGGTCAGAGGGAGGGACAATGGTTTGGGAACCCTATATATCGACTGGAAACGACAAAGAACTTCAATACGTAGTGGCACGGTGTGGCTAATATGCACACCAAACAACCAAACTAGGCATATGTCACTGACCATGACCAGAGAATTTCAATGTGGGTGGTCAACATTGACCAACCATAACACGAGGCACAAACGGTCAGGAGAGGAAACAATGCTATGGGAATATCGGTTCTCAACTACCAAGTACAACGAAATTCAGTTAGTAGTATCACGGTGTGGCTACCATGCACAATGACCGGCCAAAGTAGGCACATGTACTGCCTTTGACCAAAGAAATCCGCTGTGTGTGGTCAACGTTGACAACTCATAATACGAGTCACAAATGGTCAGAGGGGGAAACAATGGTTTGGGAACACCAGGTATCAAATAGCAAGCACAAGGGGCTTCAATACATTGTGGCACGGTGTGGAGACCATGCACGATGACCAGCCAAAGTAGGCATATGTCACTAACCATGACCAAATGATGTCACTAAGTGTGGTAAACTTTGACAACTCATAACACGACTCACAAATGGTCAGGGTGGAAGATCATGGTTTGTGGATACTAGTTATCGACTAGCAAGTACAAATACCTTCAAAAAGTAGTGGCACAATGTGGCTTCAATGCACATTGACCATCCAAAGTATGCATATGTCACTGACCATGACAAAAAAATTTCACTTCATGTGGTCAATGTTCACAACTCACAACACGAGTCACAGATATCCAGAGGGGGTAGGAATGGTTTGGGAACACTAGCTATCAACTAGAAAGCACATAGACCTTCGATACGTAGTGAAACGGCGTGGTAACCATGTACAGTGACAAACCAAAGTAGGCATATGTCACTAGCCATGACCAAACGGATTTCACGGTGTGTGGTCAACGTTGAAAACTCATAACATGAGTCACAAATGGTCAGAGGGGGGAACCATGGGTTGGGAAGACTAGTTATTAACTAGCAAGTAGACAGATTTTCAACAAGTAGTGGCACGGTGTGGCTAGCATGCACAGTGACCAGCCAAAGGATGCATGTGTCACTGACTATGACCGAAGAAGTCCACTATGTACGGTCAACATTGACAACTCATAACACGACTCACAAATGGTCAGGGTGGAAGATCATGGTTTGTGGATACTAGTTATCGACTAGCAAGTACAAATACCTTCAATATGTAGTGGCACCGTGTGGCTACAATGCACAGTGACCAACCAAAGTATGCATATGTCACTAACCATGACCAACAAATTTCACTTCATGTGGTCAACGTTGACAACTCACAACGCGAGTTAATGATAGTCAGAGGGGGGTAACAATGGTTTGGAAACACTAGCTATCAACTAGAAAGCACATAGACCTTCAATACATAGTGACACGGCGTGGTAACCACTGACAATGATAAACCAAACTAGGCACATGTCACTAACCATGACCAACAAATTTCACTTCATGTGGTCAACGTTGACAACTCACAACGCGAGTTAATGATAGTCAGAGGGGGGTAACAATGGTTTGGAAACACTAGCTATCAACTAGAAAGCACATAGACCTTCAATACATAGTGACACGGCGTGGTAACCACTGACAATGATAAACCAAACTAGGCACATGTCACTAACCATGACCAACAAATTTCACTTCATGTGGTCAACGTTGACAACTCACAACGCGAGTTAATGATAGTCAGAGGGGGGTAACAATGGTTTGGAAACACTAGCTATCAACTAGAAAGCACAAAGACCTTCAATACATAGTGACACGGCGTGGTAACCACTGACAGTGATAAACCAAACTAGGCACATGTCACTAACCATGACCAAAGAATTTCAATATGGGTGGTCAATGTTCACAACCCATAACATGAATCACAAATGGTCAGAGGGGGGAAGCAATGGTTTCAAAACACTATGTATCTTCTAGGAAGTACAAATATCTTTCATGTGTATTGGCACGGTGTGGCTACCGTGCACAATGACCTATCCAAGTAGGCATACATCACTGCTCATGACCAAAGAAGTTTAGTGTGTGTGGTCAACGTTTACAACTCCTAATACAAGTAAAAAATGGGCAGAGGGAGAAACAATGGTTTGGGAATACGTGGTATCGACTACCAAGTACAAAGACCTTTGATAAGTGGTGGCACGGTGTGGCTACCATGCACAATGACCAACCAAAGTATTCTTGTGTCACTGAATATCATAAAAAGAGTTTCACTGTGTGTTGTCAACTTTACTTCTTACGGCTGGTCAATCGGAGCAATGGTTGAGAGGTTATTCAAGCTCGAAGTTGCAAAATCTGAAATTCTGTCTGCGTCAATTCTTTATGAATAGACTGACTTTGTTATCAATCGTAATTTTGAAAACTACACTCTAATCTTACACCCCCTTATTTAATGCCCTTTACACATAGGAACCCCTGTAATGTCATTTGGACATCATATGAACACCGTGTGAGTTGGCTTAGTGCTTATAGAGTTAGATTCTGGAGCGGTATGTCCTAGGTTTGAATCCTCGTACGCGCAATATAGAATAGGCTCGCGACCTGGGGGGGGGGCGGCCGTGTTGTGATACCTCAACTCTACCTTCGAGCCTAAGCCGTGGGGGGGTAGGGGGGGGGTTTCATAATGCGGTCGCAAATCTGTCCTCCAGGTCGTCCACGGAACATCCCTCTAGGGGG
>SZWC01002164.1:211569-237535 GCA_023375785.1 Penium margaritaceum
TGGTTTTTGTGACCCGGCTTTGGTTTCTGTGACCCAGCTTTGGTTTCTGTGACCCGGCTTTGGTTTCTGTGACCCGGCTTTGGTTTTTGTGACCTGGCTATGGTTTCTAGGACCCGGCTTTGGTTTCTGTGACCCGGATTTGGTTTATGTGACCCGGCTTTGGTTTCTATGACACCGCTTTGGCTCTGTGACCTGGCTTTGGTTGCTGTGACCCAGCTTATGTTTCTGTGATCCGGCCTTGGATTCTGTGACCCGGCTTTGGTTATAGTGACCTGGCTTTGGTTTCTATGACCGGGCTTCGGTTTATGTTCTCCGGCTTTGGTTCGTTGACCCGGCTTTGGTTTCTATGACCCGGTTTTGGTTTGTGTAATCTGGCTTTGGTTTATGTGACCCGACTTTGGTTTTTGTGACCCGGCTTTGGTTTCTGTGACCCTGTTTTGGTTTCTATGACCGGGCTTTGGTTTGAGTGACCAGGCTTTGGTTTCTGTGACCCGGCTTTGGCTTCTGTGACCCGGCTTTGGTTTCTGTGACCCGACTTTGGTTTTTGTGACCGTACTTTGGTTTTCGTGACCCCGCTTTGAATTCTATGAACCGGATTTCGTTTCTCTGACCTGGCTTTGGTTTCTCTGACCCTCCTTTGTTTTTCGAGACTTGGCTTTTTTTTTTGTGACCCGGCATTGGTTTATGTGATCCGGATTTGGTTGCTGTGACCCGGATTTGGTTTATGTGACCGGCTTGGGTAACAGAGGGTCCAAAGCCGGGTCAGCAAAACCAAAGCTGGGTCACAGAAACCAAAGCCGGGTCACAAAAACCAAAGCCGGGTCACAGAAACCAAAGCCGGGTCACGGAAATCAAAGTTGGTTCACAGAAACCAATGCCGGGTCACAGAAACCAAAGCCGGGTCACAGATACCAAAGCCAGGCCACGAAAACCAAAGTTGGGTCACAGAAACCCTAACCGGGTCATAAAACCAAAGCCGGGTCACATAAACAAAAGCCGGGTCACAGAAACCAAAACTGGGTCATAGAAACCAAAGCCAGGCCACAAATTCCAAAGCTGGGTCATAGAAACCAAAGCCGGGTCACAGAAACGAACTTTGGGTCACAAAAAACAAAGCGGGGTCATATAAACCAATGACGGGTCACAGAAACCAAAGCCGGGTCATTGGAACCAAATCCAGGTCAGAGAAACCAAAGCCGGGTCATAGAAACCAAAGCCGGGTAACAGAAACCAAAGCCAGGTCACATAAACCAAAGCCGGGTCACAGAGGATCGAAAGCTGGGTCACAGAAACCAAACACGAGTCATAAAAACCAAAGTTGGGTCATAGAAACCAAAGCCGGGTCACAAAAACCAAAGCCGGATTACAGAAACCAAAGCCGGGTCACAAAAACCAAAGCCGGGTCATTGAAACTATAACCGGGTGACAGAGGGTCCAAAACCGGGTCAGAGAAACCAAAGACGAGTCACAGAAACCAAACCCGGACCACATAAACCAAAGCCGGGTCACCAAAACCAAAGCCGGATTATAGAAACCAAATCCGGGTCACAAAAACCAAAGTCGGGTCACAGAAACCAAAGCCGGGTCACAGAAACCAAAGCCGGGTCACAGAAACCAAAACCGGCTCACAAGAACAAAAGCCGAGTCACATAAACCACAGTCGGGTCACAAAAACCAAAGCCGGATCACAAAACCCAAAGCGGGGTCACAGCAGCCAAAGCCGGGTCACACAAACCAAAGCCAGAACACATAAAACAAAGCTGGGTCACAGAGACTCAAGCCGGGTCAGAGAAACCAAAGCCGATTAAACGAAACCAAAGCTGGGTCACAGAAACCAAAGCCGGGTCACAAAAACCAGAGCCGGGTCACACAAACCAGAGCCGGGTCACACAAACGAAAGCCGGGTCACATAAACCAAAGCCTGGCCACAAAAACCAAGGCCTGGTCACAGAAACGGAAGCCGGATCACAATGACCTAAACTGGGTCACAGTAACCAAAGCCGGGTCACAGAAATCAAAGTCGGGTCACAAAAACCAAAGCCGGGTCACAGAAATCAAAGCCAGGTCACAGAAACCAAAACCAGGTCACAAAAACCAAAGCCGGGTCATTGAAACCAAAGCCGGGTCACAAAAACTAAAGTCGGGTCACAGCAACCAAAGCCGGGTCATGGAAACCAAAGCCGGGTCACATAAACAAAAGTCGATTCATGGAAAACAAATCCGGGTCACAGCAAGCAAAGCCGGGTCACACAAACCAAAGCCGGGTCACAGAAACCAAAGCCAGGTCAGAGAAACGAAAGCCGGGTCACAAAAACCAAAGCAAGGTCACAGAAACCAAAGCCGGGTCACTGAAACCAAAGTCGGGTCACAGAAACCAATGCCGCGTCACAGAAACCAAAGCGAAGTCATGGAAACCAAAGCCAGGTCACAGAAACCAAAGCCAGTCATATAAACCAAAGCCGGGTCACAGAAACCAAAGCTGAGCCACAGAAACCAAAGCCGGGTCACAGAAATCAAAGCTGAATCACATAAACAATAGCCGGGTCACAGAAACCAAAGCCGGGTCAACGAACCAAAGCCGGAGCACAGAAACCAAAGCCCGGTCATAAAGACCAAAGCCGGGTCAGAGAAACCAAAGCCGGGTCAGAGAATCCAAAGCCGAATCACACAAACATAAGCAGGGTCACAGCAACCAAAGCCAGGTCACAGAACCAAAGCCGGGTCAAAGAAACCAAAGCCAGGTCACAGAAACCAAAGCGGGGTAAAAAAAACCAATGCGGGGTCACATAAACCAAAGCCGGGTCAGAGAAACCAAAGCCAGGTCCCAGAAACCAAAGCCGGGTTACAAAAACCAAAGCCGGGTCACAAAACCAAAGCCGGGTCATAGAAACCAAAAGCTGGGTCACAGAAACCAAAGGGGTCACAGAAACCAAAGCCGGGTCACAAAAAGAAAAGCCGGGTCACAGAAACCAAAGCCGGGTCTTAGAAACCAAAGCCAGGTCAAAGAAACCAAAGCCGGGTTCTAGCAACCAGAGCCGGGTCACAGAAACCAAAGCCGGGTCTTAGAAACCAAAGCCAGGTCAAAGAAACCAAAGCCGGGTTCTAGCAACCAGAGCCGGGTCACAGAAACCAAAGCCGGGTCACAAAAAGAAAAGCCGGGTCACAGAAACCAAAGCCGGGTCACAAAAACCAAAGCCGGGTCACAGAAACCAAATCCGGGTCACATAAACCAAAGCCGGGTCACAGAAACCAAAGCCGGATCTTTGAAACCAAAGCCAGGTCAAAGAAACCAAAGCCGGGTTCTAGCAACCAGAGCCGGGTCACAGAAACCAAAGCCGGGTCAAAGAAACAAAAGCCGAGTCACAGAAAACAAAGCCGGGTCATATAAAGCAAAGCCGGGTCACACAAACCAAGGGCGGGTCACAGAGAACAGAGCCAGGTCAGAGAAACGAATGCCGGGTCACAAAAAACCAAAGCCGGGTCACAAAAACCAAAGTCGGGTAATAGAAACCAAAGCCGGGTCACAGAAACCAAAGCCGGTTCACAGAGTGTCCAAAGCTGGGTCAGAGAAACCAAAGACGAGTCACACAAACCAAAGCCGGGTCACATAAACCAAAGCCAGGTCATAGAAACCAAAGCCAGGTCACAAAAACCAAAGCCGGGTCACAGAGGATCCAAAGAAGGGTCACAAAAACCAAAGACGAGTCACAGAAATGAAAGCCGGATCACAGAAACCAAAGCCGGGTCACAGAAACCAAAGCCAGGTCATAGAAACCAAAGCCAGGTCACAAAAACCAAAGCCGGGTCACAGAGGATCCAAAGAAGGGTCACAAAAACCAAAGACGAGTCACAGAAATGAAAGCCGGATCACAGAAACCAAAGCCGGGTCACATAAACCAAAGCCGGGTCACAGAAACCAAAGCCGGGTCACATAAACCAAAGCCGGGTCACCGAAACCAAGGCGGGTCACTCAAACCAAAGCTGGGTCACAAAAACCACAGTCGGGTCACAAAAACCAAAGCCGGATCACAAAAACCAAAGCGAGGTCACAGCAATCAAAGCCGGGTCACATAAACCAAAGTCGGGACACAGAAAACAAAGTCGGGTCACAGAAACACAAGCTGGGTCACGGAGACCAAAGCCGGGTCACATAAACCAAATCGAGGTCACATAAACCAAAGCCGGGTCTTAGAAACCAAAGCCGGGTCACAGAAACCAAAGGCGGGTCACAGAAACCAAAGCCGGGTCACAGAAACCAGAGCCGGATCACACAAACCAAAGCCGGGTCACAGAACCCAAAGCGGGGTCACAGAAACCAAAGCCGGGTCACAGAAACCAAAGGCGGGTCACAGAAACCAAAGCCGGGTCACAGAAACCAAAGCCGGGTCACAAAAACCAAAGCCGGGTCATTGAAATCAAAGCCAGGTCACAGAAACCAAAGCCGGGTCACAGAAACCAAAGCCGGGTCGTTGAAACCAAAGCCGGGTCACAACAACCAAAGCCGGGTCACAGCAACCAAAGCCGGGTCACAGAAACCAAAGCAGGGTCACAGAAACAAAAGCTGAGTCACGGAAAACAAAGTCGGGTCACATAAAGCAAAGCCGGGTCACACTAACCAAAGCCGGGTCACGGAAACCGAAGCCAGGTTAGAGAAACGAAATCCGGGTCACAAAAAGAAAAGCCGGGTCACAGAAACCAAAGCCGGGTCACAGAAACCAAATCCGGGTCACATAAACCAAAGCCGGGTCATAGAAACCAAAGCCGGGTCTTTGAAACCAAAGCCAGGTCAAAGAAAGCAAAGCCGGGTCATAGCAACCAGAGCCGGGTCACAGAAACCAAAGCCGGGTCACAAAAACCAAAGCCGGGTCATTGAAATCAATGCCAGGTCACAGAAACCAAAGCCGGGTCACAGAAACCAGAGCCGGATCACACAAACCAGAGCCGGGTCACACAACCCAAAGCGGGGTCGCAGAAACCAAAGCCTGGCCACAAAAACCCAAGCCGGGTCACAGAAACAGAAGCCGGATCACAGTGACCAAAGCTGGGTCACAATAACCAAAGCCGGGTCACAGAAACCGAAGCCGGGTCACAAAAACCAAAGCCGGGTCATTGAAATCAATGCCAGGTCACAGAAACCAAAGCCGGGTCACAGAAACCAGAGCCGGATCACACAAACCAGAGCCGGGTCACACAACCCAAAGCGGGGTCGCAGAAACCAAAGCCTGGCCACAAAAACCCAAGCCGGGTCACAGAAACAGAAGCCGGATCACAGTGACCAAAGCTGGGTCACAATAACCAAAGCCGGGTCACAGAAACCGAAGCCGGGTCACAAAAACCAAAGCCGGGTCATTGAAATCAATGCCAGGTCACAGAAACCAAAGCCGGGTCACAGAAACCAGAGCCGGATCACACAAACCAGAGCCGGGTCACACAACCCAAAGCGGGGTCGCAGAAACCAAAGCCTGGCCACAAAAACCCAAGCCGGGTCACAGAAACAGAAGCCGGATCACAGTGACCAAAGCTGGGTCACAATAACCAAAGCCGGGTCACAGAAACCGAAGCCGGGTCACAAAAACCAAAGCCGGGTCATTGAAATCAATGCCAGGTCACAGAAACCAAAGCCGGGTCACAGAAACCAGAGCCGGATCACACAAACCAGAGCCGGGTCACACAACCCAAAGCGGGGTCGCAGAAACCAAAGCCTGGCCACAAAAACCCAAGCCGGGTCACAGAAACAGAAGCCGGATCACAGTGACCAAAGCTGGGTCACAATAACCAAAGCCGGGTCACAGAAACCGAAGCCGGGTCACAAAAACCAAAGCCGGGTCATTGAAATCAATGCCAGGTCACAGAAACCAAAGCCGGGTCACAGAAACCAGAGCCGGATCACACAAACCAGAGCCGGGTCACACAACCCAAAGCGGGGTCGCAGAAACCAAAGCCTGGCCACAAAAACCCAAGCCGGGTCACAGAAACAGAAGCCGGATCACAGTGACCAAAGCTGGGTCACAATAACCAAAGCCGGGTCACAGAAACCGAAGCCGGGTCACAAAAACCAAAGCCGGGTCATTGAAATCAATGCCAGGTCACAGAAACCAAAGCCGGGTCACAGAAACCAAAGCCGGGTCGTCGAAACCAAAGCCGGGTCACAAAAACCAAAGCCGGGTCACAGCAACCAAAGCTGAGTCACAGAAACCGAAGCGGGGTCACAGAAACAAAAGCCGAGTCACGGAAAACAAAGCCGGGTCACAAAAAGCAAAGCCGGGTCACACAAACCAAAGCCGGGTCACGGAAACCAAAGCCAGGTCAGAGAAACGAAAGTCGGGTCACAAAAACCAAAGCCGGGTCACAGAAACAAAAGCCGGGTCACATAAACCAAAGTCGGGTCACAGAAACCATCTGGATCATAGAAACCAAAGCCAAGACGCGGAAACCAAAGCCAGGTCACAGAAACCAAAGGTGGGTCATAGAAACCAAAGCTAGGTCATAGAAACCAAAGCCGGACCACAGAACCCAAAGTCGGGTCACAGAAACCAAAGCCGAATCACATAAACCAAAGCCGGGTCACAAAAACCAAAGCCGAATCAACAAACCAGAGACGGAGCACATAAACCAAAGCCCGGTCATAGAGACCAAAGCCGTGTCACAAAAACCAAAGCCGGGTCACAGAATCCAAAGCCGAATCACAGAAACAAAAGCGGGGTCACAGCAACCGAAGCCAGGTCACAGAACCAAAGCCGGGTCAAAGAAACCAAAGCCAGGTGATAGAAACCAAAGCGGGGTCACAGAAACCAAAACCGGGTCACAGAAACCAAAACCGGGTCACAGAAACCAAAGCCGGGTCCCAGAAACCAAAGTCCGGTCACAAAAACCAAAGCCGGGTCACAAAACCAAAGCCGGGTCATAGATACCAAAGCTGGTTCACAGAAACCAAAGGGGTCATATAAACCAAAGCCGGGTCATAGAAAACAAAGCCGGGTCACAGAAACCAAAGCCAGGTCACACAAACCAAAACCGGGTCACCGAAACCAAAGCGGGGTCACAAAACCAAAGCGGGGTCAGAGAAACCAAAACCGGGTCACAGAAAGAAAAGCCGGGTCACTGAAACCGAAGTCGGGTCACAGAAACCAAAGCCGGGTCACATAAACCAAAGCCGGGTCACAGAAACCAAAGCTGGGTCACAGAAACCAAAGCCGGGTCACACAAACCAAAGTCAGGTCAAAGAAACCAACGCCGGGTCACAGAAGCCGAAGCCGGGTCACAGAAACCAAAGCCGGTTCACAGAAACCAAAGCCGGGTCACAGAAACCAAAGCCGGGTCACAGAAACGAAAGCCGGGTCACAGAAACAAAAGCCGGGTCACATAAACAAAGCCAGGTCACATAAACCAAAGCTGGGTCACAGAGACCAAAGCTGGGCCAGACAAACCAAGGCCAGGTCACAGAAACCAAAGCCGGGTCACAGAAACCAAAGCCAGGTCACAAAAACCGAAGCCGGGTCATGGAAACCAAAGCTGGGTCACAGAAACTTAAGCCGAGTCACAGAGACCAAAGCCGGGTCAAAGAAACAAAAGCCGGGTCACAAAAACCAAACCCAGCTCACAGAAACCAAAGCTGGGTCACAGAAACCAGAGCCAGGTCACAGAATCCAAAGCCGTACCACAGAAATCAAAGCCGGGTCACAGAAACCAAGGCCTGGTCACAGAAACCAAAGCCGGGTCACACAAACCAAAGCCGGGTCACAGTAACCAAATCGGGTCAGAGAAACTAAAGCCGGGTCACAAAACGCAAAGCTGGGTCACAGAAAGCAAAACCGGGTCACAGAAACCAAAGCGGGGTCAGAGGAACCAAAGCGGGGTCAGAGAAACCAAAGCCGGGTCACAGAAACCAAAGCTGGGTCACAGAAACGAAAGCCGGGTCACAGAAATGTAAGCCGGGTCACAAAAACAAAAGCCGGATCACAGAAACAAAAGCCGGGTCACAGAAACATAAGCTGGGTCACACAAAAAAAAGCCGGGTCGCAGAAACCAAAGCCGGGTCACAGAAACCAAGGCCGGGTCACAGAAACCAAAGCCGGGTCATAGCAACCAAAGCCGGGTCACATAAACCAAAGCCGGGTGACACAAACAAAAGCCGGGTCACAGAAACCAAAGTCGGGTCACACAAACCAAAGCCGGGTCATAGGAACCAAAGCCAAGTCACAGAAACCAATGCCGGGTCACAGAAACCAAAGCCAGGTCATAGAAACCAAAGCCGGGTCACGGAAACCAAAGCCGGGTCACAAAAACAAACACCGGGTCAACGAACCAAAGTCGGAGCACAAAAACCAAAGCCCGGTCATAGAAACCAAAGCCGGGTCACAGAAACCACAGCCGGGTCACAGAATCCAATGCCGGATCACAGAAACCAATGCCAGGTCACCACAACCAAAGCCAGGTCACAGCAACCAAAGCTGGGTCACAGAAGCCAAAGCCAGGTCACAAAAACCAAAGCGGGGCCACAGAAACCAAAGCGGGGTCACAGGATCCAAAGCCTGGTCACAGAAACCAAAGCCGGGTCACAAAAACCAAAGCCGGGTCACAAAAACCAAAGCTGGGTCACAAAACCAAAGCCGGGTCATACAAACCAAAGTCGGGTTAGAGAAACCAAAGCCAGGTCAGAGAAACGAAAGCCGGGACACAGAAACCAAAGCCGGGTCACATAAACCAGAGCCGGGTCACAAAAACCAGAGCCGGGTCATAGAAACCAGAGCCGGGTCACAAAAACCAGAGCCGGGTCACAGAAACCAAAGCCGGGTCACAGAAACCAAAGCCGGGTCACAAAAACCATAGCAGGGTCACAGAAACCAAAGGCGGGTCAGAGAAACCAAAACCGGGTCATAGAAACCAAAGGCGGGTAACAGAAACCAAAGCTGGGTCACACAAACCAAAGCCGGGTCACAGAAACCAAAGCCAGTTCACAGAAACCAAAGCTGGGTCAGAGAGACCACAGCCGAGTCACAGAAACCAAAGCCGGGTCACAGAAACCAAAGCTGGCTGGCAGAAACCAAAGCCGGGTCACAGAAACCAAAGCCAGTCACAGAAACCAACCCTGGGTCACAGAAACCAAAGCCGGGTCACAGAAACCAAAGCCGGGTCAAAAAAACCAAAACCAGGTGACAGAAACCAAAGCCGGATCACAGAAACCAGAACCAGGTCACAAAAACGAAAGCCATGTCACAGAAATCAAAGCCAAGTGATAGAAACCAAAGCCGAGTCACATAAACCAAAGCCGGTTCTGAGAAACCAAAGCCGGGCCATAGAAACCAAAGCTGGGTCACGGAAACCAGAGCCGGGTCACAAAAAGAAAAGATAGGTCACAAAAACCAAATCCGGGTCACAGAAACCAAAGCCGGATCACATAAACCAAAGCCGGGTCACAGAAACCAAAGCCGGGTCATTGAAACCAAAGCCAGGTCACAGAGACCAAAGCCGGTTCATAGCAACCAGAGCCGGGTCACATAAACGAAAGCCGGGTCATAGAAACAAAACACGAGTCACGGAAAACAAAGCCGGGTCATATAAAGCAAAGCCGGGTCACACAAACCAAAGCCGGGTCACAGAGGCCAAAGCCAGGTCAGAGAAACGAATGCCGGGTCACAAAAAACCAAAGCCGGGTCACAAAAACCAAAGTCGGGTAACAGAAACTAAAGGCGGGTCACATAAACCAAAGCCGGGTCATAGAGGGTCCAAAGCTGGGTCACAAAAGCCAAAGACGAGTCACAGAAACCAAAGCCGGGTCACATAAACCAACGCCGGGTCATAGAAACCAAAGCCAGGTCACGGAAACCAAAGCCGGGTCACAGAGGATCCAAAGCCGGGTCACAGAAACCAAAGACGAGTACGATAAACCAAAGTTGGGTCACCGAAACCAAAGCTGGGTCACAGAAACCAAAGTCGGATTACAGAAACCAAAGCCGGGTTATAGAAACCAAAGCCGGGTCAGAGAAACCAAAGCCGGGTGACAGAGGGTCCAAAGCCGGGTCACAGAAACCAAAGACGAGTAACAGAAAACGAAGCCAGATCACAGAAACCAAAGCCGGGTCACAGAAACCAAAGCCAGATTACAGAAACCAAAGCCGGGTCACCGAAACCAAAGCTAGGTCACAGAAACCAAAGCCGGGTCACCAAAACCAAGGCGGGTCACTGAAACCAAAGCTGGGTCACAGAAACCACAGTCGGGTCACAGAAACCAAAGCCGGGTCACAGAAACCAAAGCTAGGTCACAGAAACCAAAGCCGGGTCACCAAAACCAAGGCGGGTCACTGAAACCAAAGCTGGGTCACAGAAACCACAGTCGGGTCACAGAAACCAAAGCCGGATCACAAAAACCAAAGCGGGGTCACAGCAACCAAAGACGGGTCACATAAACCAAAACCGGGACACAGAAAACAAAGCCGGGTCACAGAAACACAAGCTGGGTCACAGATACCAAAGCCGGGTCACAGAAACCAAAGCCAGGTCACAGAAACCAAAGCCGGGTCACAGAAACCAAAGCCGGGTCAGAGAAACCAAAGCCAGGTCACAGCAACCAAAGCCGGGTCACAGAAACCAGAGCCGGGTCACACAAACCAGAGCCGGGTCACACAAACCAAAGCCGGGTCACAGAAACCAAATCCTAGCCACAAAAACCAAAGCCGGGACACGGAAACCGAAGCCAGATCACATTGACCAAAGCTGGGTCACTGTAACCAAAGCTAGGTCACAGAAACCGAAGCCGGGTGACAAAAACCAAAGCCGGGTCACAGAAATCAAAGGCAGGTCATAGAAACCAGAGCCGTGTCACAGAAACCAAAGCCGGGTCGTTGAAACCAAAACCGGGTCACAAAAACCAAAGCCGGGTCACAGCAACCAAAGCCGGGTCACACAAACCAAAGCGGGGTCACAGAAACAAAAGGTGAGTCACGAAAAACAAAGCCGGGTCACAGAAAGCAAAGCCGGGTCACACAAACCAAAGCCGGGTCACGGAAACCAAAGCCAGGTCAGAGAAACGAAAGCCGGGTCACAATAACCAAAGCCGGGTCACATAAACAAAAGCCGGGTCACAAAAACCAAAGTCGGGTCACATAAACCAATGGCAGATCACAGCGACCAAAGCCAAGACACGGAAACCAAAGCCAGGTCACAGAAGCCAAAGGCGGGTCATAGAAGCCAAAGCTGGGTCATAGAAACCAAAGCCGGACCACAGAACCCAAAGCGGGGTCAGAGAAACCAAAGCCGAATCACATAAACCAAAGCCGGGTGAAAGAAACCAAAGCCGAATCAACGAACCAAAGCCGGAGCACAGAAACCAAAGCCCGGTCGTAGAGACCAAAGCCATGTCACAGAAACCAAAGCCGGGTCACAGAATCCAAAGCCGGATCACAGAAACATAAGCGGGGTCACAACAACCAAAGCCAGGTCACAGACCCAAAGCCGGGTCAAAGAAACCAAAGCCAGGTCACAGAAACCAAAGCGGGGTGACAGAAACCAAAGCCTGGTCATAGAAACCAAAGCCGGGTCACAGAAACCAAAGCCAGGTCCTGGAAACCAAAGCCGGGTCACAAAAACCAAAGCCGGGTCACAAAACCAAAGCCGGGTCATAGATACAAAAGCCGGGTCACAGAAACCAAAGGGGTCACAGAAACCAAAGCCGGGTCACAGAAACCAAAGCGGGGTCAGAGAAACCAAAGCGGGGTCACAGAAAGAAAAGCCGGGTCACTGAAACCAAAGCCGGGTCACAGAAACCAAAGCCGGGTCGCAGAAACAAAAGCCAAGTCACAGAAAACAAAGCCGGGTCACATAAAGCAAACCCGGGTCACACAAACCAAAGCCGGGTCACAGAAACCAAAGCCAGGTCAGAGAAACAAAACCCGGGTCAGAGAAACCAAAGCCGGGTCACAAAAACCAAAGCCGGGTCACCGAAACCAAAGTCGGGTCACACAAACCAAAGCAAAGTCACATAAACCAATGCCGGGTCACTGAAACCAAAGCCAGGTCATAGAAAGCAAAGCCGGGTCATAGAAACCAAAGCCGTGTCAGAGAAACCAAAGCCGGGTCAACGAACCAAAGCCGGAGCACAGAAACCAAAGCTGGGACACACAAACCAAAGCCGGGTCACAGAAAACAGAGCCGGGTCACAGAAACCAGAGCCGGGTCACAGAAACCAGAGCCGGGTCACAAAAACCAGAGCCGGGTCACAGAAACCAAAGCTGGGTCACAGAAACCAAATCCAGGTCACAAAAACCATAGCAGGGTCACAGAAACCAAAGGCGGGTCACAGAAACCAAAGCCGGGTCACAGAAACCAAAGCCGGGTAACAGAAACCAAACCTGGGTCACAGAAACCAACGCCGGGTCACAAAAACCAAAGCCGGGTGACAGAAACCAAAGCCGGGCGACAGAAACCAAAGCCGGGCGACAGAAACCAAAGCCGGGCGACAGAAACCAAAGCCGGGCGACAGAAACCAAAGCCGGGCGACAGAAACCAAAGCCGGGCGACAGAAACCAAAGCCGGGCGACAGAAACCAAAGCCGGGCGACAGAAACCAAAGCCGGGTCACAGAAACCAAAGCCGGGTGACAGAAACCAAAGCCGGGTCAGAGAAACCAAAGCCGGTCATAGAAACCAACCCTGGGTCACATAAACCAAAGCCGGGTCACAGAAACCAAAGCCGGGTCACAAAAACCAAAGCCAGGTGACAGAAACCAAAGCCGGATCACAGAAACCAGAACCAGGTCACAAAACCAAAGCCATGTCACACAAAGCAAAGCCAAGTGATAGAAACCAAAGCCGAGTCACAGAAACCAAAGCCGGGTCACAGAAACCAAAGCAGGGTCTAAGAAACCAAAGCCGGGCCACAGACACCAAAGCTGGGTCACAGTAACCAAAGCCGGGTCACAAAAGTGTGTACGATGTGGCACACTCTGGTCACATCAGCGTGGAATCCAAATCTCTACAACGAGATCGTCAGATCCCTCCATCTAGTGGAAACACCCCCAATGAGACAACGTCACCAGGACCTCATTACCCTCTAAAAGGCAATTAGGACTCTCCACCTTGTCAGACTCAAGGGGGCTGTCAGAAAACATGACTGCGACAAGGTACATCTCACCCCTCGGATACTTTGAGTACTCAATACTGGTTCAACGCCGGTCAGAACCACCTCGGTCATCGTTCACTAGCCGTTAACGGTCCTCAAACTCACCAACGGCCTTCTTATCGAGACATCCCCTAATAAGCGGAATCACGGCAAGCACGTCCGGCTAGTGCAAAAGAAGCCGTTGTCTATGTTCCTTGTCCTATCTGTTCTGTAGTACATATGGAGGATGTTCATACCTTCCACAATTAGCCAGAGCAGTTCTGTCCATCCCGTTCCCCTTTGGTTGTGCGGCTTCGCCGCCGTGTCTTCGCTCTGCTTGTCCTCTCGCACTTTCTGTGTTCGCCAACTCTCAATGCTTTGCTCCTCACTCTCGCTCCTTCTCTCAGCTCTCATACTCCGCCAACCATCACTCCCCTTGCCAGCACTATCTCTCACATCAACTTGTCTACCTCCGCTACCTCGCGTCTCAGCCTCTATCAGCTCCCGCGACTAACTCCTCGGACCGCTCTTGCCTACGTCACTCTGCTGATGTTCACTCCCCTGTCCCCATGCTTCTGCTTGCTTCTGCTGCCTCTGTTCTCGTGTCTGCATTCTTCTGACAGCGCAGGTACCCTAGGCACAGGTACAGGTACCCTAGGCACAGGCGCAGGTACCCAAAGCAAAGGCCCACGTACCCTAGGCACAGGCACGGGTACCTTAGGCATAGGCGCAGGTATCCGAGGCACAGGCGCAGGTACCCTAGGCACAGGCGCAAGTATCCTAGGCACAGGCGCAGGTACTCTATGCACAGGCGCAGGCACCCTAGGCACAGGTGCAGGTACCCTAGGCACAGGCCCAGGTACCCTAGGAACAGGCCCTGCTACCCTAGGCACAGGTGCAGGTACCCTAGGCACAGGCGCATGTACCCTAAGCATAGGCACAGGTACCCTAGGCACAGGCGTAATCACTCTAGGCACAGGCACATGTACCCTTGGCACAAGTGCAGGTACCTAGGCACAAGCGCAGGTACCCTAGGCATTAGCGCAGGTACCCCATGCACAGGCGCAGGTAACTTGGGCACAGGCACAGGTATTGTAGGCACAGGCGCAGGTACCCTAGGCACACGCGCAGGTATCCTAGGCACAGGCGTAGGTACCCTAGGCACAGGCGCAGGTACCCCAGGCAGAGGCTCAGGTACCCTAGGGACAGGCGTAGGTACCCTAAGCACAAGCATAGGTACCCTAGGCACAGGCGCAGGTACCCTAGGGACAGGCGCATGTACCCTAGGCACAGGCGCAGGTACCCTAGGTACAGGCGCAGGTACCATAGGCACATGCGCAGGCACCCTAAGCACTAGCACAGGTACACTAGACACAGGCGCATGTACCCTAGACATAGGCACAAGTATCCTAGGCACAAGCGCAGGTAAACTGGGCACAGGCGCATGTACCCTAGGCACAGGCGCAAGTACCCTAGGGACAGGCGCAGGTACCCTAGGCACGGGCGCAGGTAACCTGGGCACAGGCACAGGTATCCTAGGCACACACGCATGTACCCTAGGCACAGGCGCAGGTAACCTGGGCACAGGCGTAGGTACCCTAGGCATAGGCGCAGTTACCCTAGGCACAGGCGCAAGTACCCTCAGGATAGGCGCAGATACCCTAAGCACAGGCGCAGGTACCCTAGGCACAGGCGCATGTTCCCTAGGTACAGGCGCAGGTACCCTAGGGACAGGCGCATGTACCCTAGGCACAGTCGCAGGTACCCTAGGCACAGGCGCAGGTACCCTAGGCACAGGCACAGGTACCCTAGGCACATGCACAGGTACCATAGGCACAGGCGCAGGTACCCTAGGCACGGGATCAGGTACCCTAGGCAGAGGCGCAGGTACCCTAGGCACATGCGCAGGTACCCTAGGCACAGGCGCAGGTACCCTAAGCAAAGGCCAACGTACCCTAGGCATAGGCACAGGTACCCTAGGGGCAGGCGCAGGTACCCTAGGGGCAGGCGCACGTACCCTAGGCACAGGCGCAGGTACCCTCGGCACAGGCGCAGGTACCCTAGGGACAGGCACAGGTACCCTAGGCCCATGTTGCCTTCGACTTCGGACTTGAGGGGGTCAAGTCGGAGTCGCCAAGTCGGTCCATGTCGACTTGGACTTCGACTTGACTTGACCCCCCCTTTTTTAGCCGGGGTCAGTTTTCACCCCTTGTGTCACAAGGGACTTGACATGAATTGACAGGCATTTTTTTTTCCTGGAGACGGGCGCACATCCCGCTGTCCCTAGCGAGAACTCTATGTCTGATGCACTTTTCGATGCTGGATGGTTGATTCCCGCGGTGTCCACTCATTGGTGCGTTGCTTTACATGCGTTATGTGACAGCAATGCTTGGCTAACAACCAAACATAGGTCCTGCATGGGACATATTTTCAGTAGAATACAGCAACGAGAACAGCAGCGGCAGAGGCAAGCAGAAGCATCGGAACATGCAAGAGTATATCAGCAGAGTGACGTAGACAAGAGCGGTCCGAGGAGTTAGTCGCGGGAGCTGATAGAAGCTGAGACGCGAGGTTGCGAGGGTAGACAGGTTGATGTGAGAGAGAGAGCGTTGGCAGCCAGAGTGATGGTTGGCGGAGCGTGAGAGCTGAGCGAAGGAACGAGAGTGACGGAGCAAAGCGTTGAGAGTTTGGCAAAGATGCGAGGGATGAGCAGAGCGAAGACACGGCGGCAAAGCCGCATAACCAAGGGGGAACAGGATGGGCAGAACTGTTCTGGTTAACTTGAGGGAATGGACATCCTCGGTAATATATCACAGAACAGGACAAAGATATCGTAACGGCTTCTTCTTTGCTAGCCGGACGCGATAGCGACACGGTCGCGTTTATTAGGGGCGCCTCGTCCTTTAGGTCACTGACCGTGACCGACAGTCCGTTAGCGAGGTGGTTCGTTGTTCGCTTGGTCCCGAACATGAACCTCTTATTGAGAACTCGGTTTTATCCGAGGGAGAAGACTAGTGTTGGCTTCAATATTCCGACAGCCCCCTTTGAAGTCAACACTGGAGAGAAGGTGATGCGCAGGTCAGATACAGGGCTAGCCAGATCTCAGAGAATCCTTCATGAGGTTGTCGGATGAGTGGGTGAAGAGAGTGGTGTGTGGTAAGGATGAGCGCCTCTCTTATAAGTGCTTCAGCCCAGTCCGTACCAAGAAGGGATGTTGAGTCCAGGAGACCACGCAGTACCTGTTGGAGGTTGAACCTAGAAAATTGGAGTCGTTCCAGATTGAGAAGGAGTTCAACTCTCCATTGATGGTAATTTGTTGAACCATCTCTTTTCCTATGCAGTTGGGGGCAGTCCTGTAGGTACTCTAGAAGATGAGTGATAATGTCAATCAGTGCGCTGTTGGGTGTTGAGCAGTCAATGAAGTAGATGGACTTCACTGAGGGCTGGACACAAAGAAGAGCATTGAGTGTATTGTTGCGCATGACTTGTTCCAGTGCACGGAGTGCCGAGAGGAATTGTTGTTCTATCAAGGTCAGTTGTTGAGTTGACCTTGATGTGGATGTTGTTCTAAGAGGATACCGCCGAGAGCTCATTCTCCTTGGTATGGTCCCTTGGAGATGGAGGTGTGGAAGGTGAGTGCGGGAGGTGGACGGCGCTGCCACGACGCCTTCCTCAAAGAGTGCTTTTCCACAGCAGTCTCTATGAGTTCCATGAGAGTGCAAGGAGATGCCTGTCCGCAAAGTAGTAAGTCTCACAGATACATCGGCTTGTTCCACCGGTTACCCAGGTGGTATCCGGTTCTTGTGGTGTGACTTCCTGGGACTGCTTCTCTTTTGCGAGCAGAAGCGGATAGTGGGGGAGGAATGCTAGATGATGGAGTGGGCGCAGGTGCGAACCGTGTGTGCTGAAAAATTGCGGTATGGGCGCATGTCGTTGCAGAGAAGGCAATGCGACCGAGCGGATTCTTATGCCGAGCTGAGAGCGATTTTGCAGAAGCGGAGGAAGTGACTGATTTATGAGTGGGCACAGGGGCGAGCCGCATGCGCTGCAAAGTTACGGAGTGGACGTAGGTCATCGCGGAAAAGGCGATGCGACCTGGCGGATCCGTGTGCCGAGTGACTGATGAAGACGAATGATGATGGAAGAAAGATTGATGATGGAGTGGGCGCAGGGGCGAGCCGCGTGCGCTGATGGACGTTTCGGTGTGGGCATGGGTCGTCACGAATCGAGCGATGCGACCGAGCGGATGCTTGTGCCGCGATGAAGCGGAGGAAGCGATTGATGGATGAGTGGGCGCAGGGGCGAAACCACGTGCGCTTTGAAGTTATGGCGTGGGCGCAGGTCGTCGTGGAAAAAGGCGATGCAACCGGGCGGATCCTTGTGCCAAGCTGATGCTGAAAAGGAGGAGACGTTTGATGGATGAGTGGGCGCAAGGACGAAACCACGTGCGCTGCGAGGTTTTCGGCGTGGGCGCAGGTCATCGCAGAATGGGCGATGCGACCGGGCGGATCCTTGTGCCGAGCTGAAGTGATTTGCGAGAGCGGAGGAAGCGATTGGTTGATGAGTGGGTGCAGGGGCGGAACCACGTGCGCGATAAAGCAATGCTGATGATGCTGATGCTGATGACGGATGGAAGGGCGACGCGGAGGATGCTAATGATGACGAGAAGGTAAGTGCGGAGGCGGCGCGGATGATGCTGATGGCAGAGGAAGAAGATGGGGAAGGAACTGGCGGCTGATGAAGTTGAGAGGACTAGAGCGAGGAGGAGGAGGAACGATGGAGGCGGCTGAAGACGAAGACCGAGGGCTGATGATGATGGAGAAGACGGGAGGCAGAGGGAGACGCGAGCGGAGAGAGCGGAGATGAGACGCGGGGTGGCAGGTCGAGGCAGAACGTCGCAGTTACTCCTTCTACGTTCAGGAAAGTGACGGCTTGTTCCTCAGTTGGCTCGGAAGTGGGATCAGGAAGACTGGTGGTGTCCGATATTCTGACAGCTGGAAGGAGTTGGTTGCGATAGAGGGAGTCAGACAGCGGGCAGGGATACTAGATTGCTGATGCTAGGAGAGTGACGGCTTGTTCCCCAGTTGGCTCGGAAATGGGAGCGGGCTGGTGTCTGATATCCTGACGACGGCAGTTTTGGCTGCAGCTGCTGATGAGGCGAGGAGGCGACAGGAGAAGGCGGCTCGAGATGGCAGATGCGGGCAGGATGAGGATGCAGCAGATGAAGCTGATGAGGCAAGGCGAAAGAGGAGGAGATGCCGATGAAGGCAGATATGATGAGGGGTAGCAGATGAGAGAGAGCAGGAAGCTTCTTGGTAGTTGACGGTAGGCAACAACTCGAGAGTTACTTGCGGCTGATGTGGGCGACTTGTCACCGGTTGTTAGCCACAGGCGCGGAAATGGGCGTAGGGCCTCCTTAGGTTGACAAGGCGTTTCGTCAGCGTGGAGAACGCGTCAGGCAGAGCTCCTGATGTCAACTACGGACGAAGCGGCGATGCGCGAGATGGTGGTAGCAGTAGTAGGAGAATGTCAGATGAGGCAATGAGGCAAGGATGACAGCAGAGTGATGATGCGGTCACAGGTCTCCAGGTGATGTTGCCTGAAGCTCTAGTGCCATGTCAGAAGAATGCAGCAACGAGAATAGCAGCGGCAAAGGCAAGCAGAAGCATCGGAACATGCAAGAGTACGTCAGCAGAGTGACGTAGACAAGAGCGGTACGAGGAGTTAGTCGCGGGAGCTGATAGAAGCTGAGACGCGAGGTTGCGAGGGTAGACAGGTTGATGTGACAGAAAGCGCTGGCAGCTAGAGTGATGGTTGGCGGAGCGTGAGAGATGAGCGAAAGAACAAGAGTGACGGAGCGAAGCGGTGAGAGTTTGGCGAAGACAGGAGATGGAAGGGATGAGCAAAGCAAAGACACGGCGGCGAAGCTGCGGAACCAAGGGGGAACATGATGGGCATAACTGTTTTGGTTAACTCGAGGGAATGAACATCCTCGGTAATATATCACAGAACATGACAAAGATATCGTAACGGCTTCTTCTTCGCTAGCCGGACGTGATAGCGACACGGTCATGCTTACTAGGGGCGCCTCGTCCTTTAGGTCACTGACCGTGACCGACAGTCCGTTGGCGAGGTGGTTCGTTGTTCGCTTGGTCCCGAACATGAACCTCTTATTGAGAACTCGGTTTTATGTGAGGGAGAAGACCAGTGTTGGCTTCAATATTCCGACACATATGACACGGCAATGCATGCTTGACGTGTTGGTTGTGCGTGTACGTAATGCGTGAACCTGGTGTTCTTGTTTTGCGGCGGTGAACGAACCAATCGGGGGCCTTGTTGTACGTCACGGAAGGAGAATGTGTATGACATGTGGCAAGGGTTTGATGATTACTCTCATCAAACCAGGTAGCAGTTTGACAACCCGTACGAAGCGCATCCACTGTCAGACCTTCCGAGGAGCCCACTTTCAAGCACATCCTTGCCATGTAGTTGAGCAGCCCTTCACTCTGCCCCACTCGGTCGCCATGGCTGGGAGGGGTTAGCAGCCCGTGTGTACACAAGTGGCTGCCTCACCTAAGCTCCCTGTACTCTCTGGGGATTTCCTCGTCCGGGCGCTCAGCAAGTTCTTCCGACCCGTACCTACGCATGCAGGCTACCACGGGTTTTAGTGTGGAGCATGCGGTGTCATCAAGGCAGGCGGTTCAGACCGCATGCGCGGTCATGTTGGAGCAGCTGTGCACAACATCGTGAATTGCAAGTACCCTCCTGCTGCTGCCCGGGCTATGCTCGGCCTCCCGCCTCTGGCTAGCCCACCAGATGCCTTTGTTCCATACGACGAGAAACTTTACAATGGCCAAGGAGAAGCATGGGGGAATGAAGGACCAGCCCGTGGACTGGCAAGCACTGGTTCGAGAGCGGAAGAGACAGGAGGCAAGAGCAGCGGTGGGTGTGTGTGGAGTTGGTGAAAGCAGCGGTCCGACAGACAGCGTTGACAACCCTACCGGCAGAACATCCGCCACCATTCCCAACTCATTACGCAGCTCCACTCCCGTGTCAGCTTCCTCTCTCAACCTAGCACGGCAAACCACGATGCCCGAGCACATTGCCAGCGCTGCCAACTCTTAGTGCCAGAAAACAACTGTGCGGAGCATGGCAAAGAATGCACTGGCGATTTCCTTCTGCCGGGATCCTACTGTCCTTGAGCTGGTGGAAGACGCACGACGCAAGACCCCGGCCTTCAGACTGCCCAGTCAAGACAGTGTCACTGACATCATCCTTCCAGCGCTGGATGTGGAGCTTGAGGAGTTGGAGGCCCCTCTTCGCAGCGGATGGGATATTTTTGGGGTGAGCATAGGAGTGGACGAGTGGTCTGACATTCAAATCAGGCCAATCTACTCGGCCATGGCAGTGAACACTGAGGGAGTGGCTCACCTTTTCTCGGGAGATGCCAGTGGTGTTGTCCGTGATACCAACCACGTGGCAGTCGTGATCGACGGTGCCATTGCTGAAGTGGGTGCTGAGAAGGTGGTGATGGTCATCACGGATAACGCCTCCACCAACAAGAAGGCGTACTTGGAGCTGAAGAATAAGTATCCATCTTTGTTCTTCACCCATTGTGTTTCACATTCCCTGGACCTGGTTTTGAAGGATGTTGCTAAGACAGAGTGGGGAGCGGCTCTGATTTCCAAGGCTGAGAGAATTGTGTCATTCTTCATGAACAATGACTTCTTGAGGTCCTCGCTGAAAACCGAGGGAGGAAAGGTACTTCTGCCAGCTGTTGCTACTCGTTTTGCATCCGTGCACAAGATGTTGGAGCGCCTACTGCAAATGCGTGACGTTCTGGTGAACATGGTTAACTCCACAAAGTGGTCAGAGTTTGGAAATGTGGGCAAGGATGCAGGTCGGAAGGCAAAGAAAAAGGAGGTACGGCGGCTGGTCAGGATGGGAGTCTTTTGGGTGCAGGTGAAACCCATGGTGAAGCTGATGTTTCCCATTGTCCTGGCTTTGCGAAAGGCTGATGCAAGTGGTGGAACTGCTGGCATTGTGTTTGAGACTTTGCCGGACACAACTGAGTCTTTGAACAAGCTTGCTGTGTGTAGGGGCAGCCACCGTGCTGTGTGCAATCCGCAGTGGGTGAAGTTTGCCCTTGAACGCCTGAGCATGCGGTGGACTACTCAGATGTCATGCCCCATTTTTGTCGCAGCACATTGTTGCCACCCGCAGCATTTCGGCCACAAATTCGATGGCGATGAGAAGATGATCGAGGCCTGGAACACAGTCGTGAACGCGATCGTGCCAGACACCCGGGAGCAGGACCTGCTGTGCGCTGAGCTGGAGGGGTTTGAGAATGGACGGGTGACTCCTGAAGAGGACCCTGCAAAGGCAAGGGACGTGCAGCGGGCCAAGGAAGCCGTGCAGCAGGTAGTGGCTAGTGAGCTGCCAGCATACAAGTGGCATGCCCGCCACATGATAGGCCTCCCAACACTGAGAGCCTTTCCCACGAGGCTCTTGGCGCAGCCATGCAACAGTTCTGACAACGAGCGCGTGTTCAGCAAACACGAGCTGATCCAGACGGCACGACGCAACAGATTGAAGGTTAAAACCCTGGAGTTGCTGGTACGTGTCAACGTGCGCCTGACAAGGATGTACGGGAAGAAAAGGGCCAAGAAGCTGACAAGTGAGATCAAGCAGGCTGTGGAGGAGGAGGTTGGTGACAGCAACAGTGAAGCTAATGGTGAGGTTGAGCCAGATGAGGAGGAAGATTGGGTGTGGGATCCATTGATTGCAGACGCAGCAGACAGAGATGACTCAGAGGTGGCCGAGGTGAGAGTCCATTTGGCAGGGAAGGAGGAAGAATACAACACAGAGGATGAGGACGATGAGGCAGAGGACGAAGAGATTGAGCACATGGAGGAAGATGGAGGAGGAGATAGCAGTGGGAATGAGGACGATAGGGAAGAAGAGGAGGAAGAGGATGTGAGGCAGACTTTGAGGAAAGGAGTTTGCAAGAGGAAGGATGTTGAGGCAACAGCTGGCATAGTAGGGACAAATGCAACATCAGGACTGACTGGGTCTGGTGTAGCAGCAGGGTCATCTACAGCAGCAGGTTCTGCACCTGGAAGAAGCACAGCTATAGGAGCAATGGGTTCAGCAATAGCCAATAGAGCTAAAGCTTGCATCAGAGGTTCAGCAGCAGCTAGTGCCGTAGTTGTAGGTGCAAAGAGCAAAGAACGCCCCAAGAGGATCCGCAAGGGACGTTAACTTGCATTAATGTACTTGTGCTTTCTTGTGCTTACAAGTTTCTCTTTCCTGATTCAGTGCGAAAGCCATTTCCAGTTTACGTAGTGTAACATGTCCATGTCATTCAGTGATAACCGTTGACTTGCTTAATCTCATAGAGAAGTTCACACTAGTTGAGCACATATCAGTAAACCTTTCAACTTGAGCTCAGTAGTGTGGAATTGTATGGTCATGCATATGTCTTCTCATGATTGGCCACTTCAAATACAGCAAACAAGGCTTTAGGACAAAATGGTGCAAGGTAAAATTGATGAACAGGGATGTGGAGGAATTAAGCCTTGAACTTAGCCTTGTTTTCCCTGTTTGAAACCCCGACTTGGATCGGCAAAGTTGACTTGGAGAATCATGCCAAGTCGACTTGGTGTCGCCTTGGCGACTCCACGTCGACTTTGACTTTGAAAAGGCAACATGGCCCTGGGCACAGGCACATGTGACCTGGGCACAGGCGCACGTACCCTTGGCACAGCATATGTACCCTAGGCACAGGCGCAGGTACCGTCGGCACAGGTGCAGGTAATCTGGACACAGGTGCAGGTACCTCAGGCACAGGCGCATGTACCATAGGCACAGGCGCAGGTACCCTAGCAACAGGCGCAGGTACCCTAAGCAAAGGCCCACTTACCCTAGGCACAGGTACAGGTACCATAGGCATAGGCGCAAGTACCCTAGGCACAGGCGCAGGTACCACAGGCACAAGCGCATGTACCCTAGGCACAGGCACAGGTACCCTATGCACATGCACATGCACCCTAGGCACAGGCGCAGGTACCCTAGGCACAGGCCCAGGTACCCTAGGAACAGGCGTAGGTTCCCTAAGCACAGGCGCAGGTACCCTAGGCACAGGCGCATGTACCCTAAGCACAAGCGCAAGTACCCTAGGCACAGGCGCACTCACTCCAGGCAGAGGCACAGGTACCCTTGGCACAGGTGCAGGTGCCTATGCACAGGCGCAGGTACCCTAGTCATAAGTGTAGGTCAGGCACAGGCGCAGGTAACCTGGGTACAAGCGCAGGTACCGTAGGCACAGGTGCACGTACCCTAGGCACAGGCGCAGGTACCATAGGCACGGGCACAGGTATTCTAGGCACAGGCGCAGATACCCTAGGAACAGGCACAGATACCCTACGCACAGGCGCGATGACCCTAGGCACAGGCGTAGGTATCCTAGAGACAGGCGCAGGTACCCTAGGCACAGGCGCAAGTACCCTAGGCACAGGCACAGGTACCATAGGTACAGGCGCAGGTACCATAGGCACAGTCATAGGTATTCTAGGAACAGGCGCAGGTACCGTAGGCATAGGCGCAGTCACCTTAGCCACTGGCACAGTCACCCTAGGCATAGGCACAAGTACCCTTGGTACAGGTTAGGTACCTTAGGCACAGGCGCAGGTACCCTAGGCACAAGCGCAGGTACCCCAGGCACAGGCGCAGGTAACCTGGGCACAGGCGTAGGTACCCTAGGCACAGGTGCAGGTACCCTAGGCACAGGCGTAGGTTCCCTAGGCACAGGCGCAGGTACCGTAGGAACAGGCGCAGGTACCCCAGGCACAGGCGCAGGTACCCTAGGGATAGGCGAAGGTCTTCTAGGCACAGGCGCAGGTACCCTAGGCACAGGTGCAGGTACCCAAGGCACAGGCGCATGTACCCTAAGCACAGGCGCAGGTACCCTAGGAACAGGCGTAGGAACCCTAAGCACATGTGCATGTATCCTAGGCACAGGCGCAGGGACCATAGGCACAGGCACGGGTACCCTAGAAACAAGCGCAAGTACCCTAGGCATAGGCGCAGGTACCATAGGTACAGGCGCAGGTACCCTAGGTATAGGCGTAGGTACCATAGGCACAGGCGCAGGTATTCTAGGCATAGGCGCAGGTACCCTAGGCACAGGCGCAGGTACCCTAAGCACAGGCGCAGGTACCCTAGGCACAGGCGCAGGTACCATATGGAAAAGCGCAGGTACCCTTAGCACAGGCTTAGGTAACCTAGGCACAAGTGCAGGTACCCTAAGCAGAGGCGCAAGTACCCTAGGCATAGGCGCATGTACCCTAGGCATAGGCGCAAGTACCCTAGGCACATGCGCAGGTACCCTAGGAACAGGAGCAGGTTCCCTAAGCAAAGGCTCACGTACCCTAGGCAAAGGCACATGTACCCCAAGCACATGCGGACGCACCCTAGGGATAGGCGCAAGTACCCTAGGCACAGGCGCAGGTACCCTAGGCATAGAAGTAGGTACCCTAGGGACAGGCGCAGGTACCCTAGGTATTGGCGCAGGTAACCTGGGCACAGGCGTAGGTACCCTAGGCACAAGCACAGGAACCCTAGGCACAAGCGCAGGTACCCTAGGCACAAGCGCAGGTAACCAGGGCACATGCGCACTTATCCTAGGCACAGGCGAGGTACCCTAGGCATAGTCGCAGGTACCATAGGGACATGCGCAGGTACCCTAAGCACAGGCGCGGGTACCCTAGGCATAGGCGCAGGTACCCCAGGCACAGGCGCAAGTACCCTAGGCACAGGCGCACCTACCCTAGGTATAGGCGCAGGAACCCTAGGCACAAGCGCAGGCACCCTAACCACTAGCACAGGTACACTAGACACAAGCAAAGGTACCCTAGACACAGGCGCAAATACCCCAGGCACAGGCGCAGGTAAACTGGGCAAAGGTGCAGGTACCCTAGGCACAGGCGGAGGTACCCTAGGGACAGGCACAGGTACCATAGGCACAGGCGCAGGTAACCTGGGCACAGGCGCAGGTACCCTAGGCACAGGCGCAGGTACCCTGGGAACAGGCGCAGGTACCATAGGCACAGGCGCAGGTACCCTAGGCACAGGCGCAGGCACCCTAGGGACAGGCGCAGATACCCTAAGCATAAGCGCATGTACCCTAGGCACAGGCGTAGGTACCCTAGGCACAAGCACAGGTACCACAGGGACAGGCGCAGGTACCCTAGGCGCAGGTGCAGGTACCCTAGGCACAGGCGCAGGTACCCCAGGCATAGGCACAGGTACCATAAGCAAAGGCCCACGTACCCTAGGCACAGGCACAGGTACCCTAGGCACAGGCGCAGGTACCCTAGGGAGAGGCGCAGGTACCCTAGGCAGAGGCGCAGGTGACCTGGACATAGGCGCAGGTACCCTAGGCACAGGCACAGGTACCCTAGGCACAGGCGCAGGTACCCTTGGTGCAAGCGCAGGTAACCTAGGCATAGGCGCAGGTACCCGATGCACAGGCGCAGGCACCCTATGCACAAGCGCAGGTACCCTAGGCACAGGCCCAAGTACCATAGGAACAGGCGCATGTACCTTAGGCACAGGCGCAGGTACCATAGGGACAGGCGTAGGTACCCTAGGCATAGGCGCAGGTACCCTAGGCACAGGCACAGGTATCCTAGGCATTGGCGCAGGTACCGTAAGCAAAGGCCCACGTACCGTAGGCACAGGCACAGGTACCCTAGGCACAGGCGCAGGTACCATAGGGACAGGTGCAGGTACCCTAGGCACACGCACATGTACCCTAGGCACAGGCGCGGGTACCATAGGGAGAGGCGCAGGTACCCTAGGCACAGGCGCAG
>SZWC01002165.1:43089-60046 GCA_023375785.1 Penium margaritaceum
TCGGAAAGAACTGAATGAACTTCACTCAACTATCATGGCATGTTATGACGTTGAAAACAGCACAATAGCACCTCAATCTGGGGTCCCCCTCCCCCCCAAAAGAAAGCACCCCAAGTGTATATGGGAGGGTGTATCGAGGACTGAACCACAATTCCACTCACACCTGTACACAAGTGCATTAACACATTTTTTTGTTAACTTCCCCCCCTCCCTTGAGATGCATTACACATTACACTCCTACACTACACTTTGACTTGAGGGGGGTACGACAAGCTCCCCTCCCCCTCAAACATAGAAAGTGTATATGGTAAGTGTATTGGAAGGTGTGTGTGAAGGACATATGAAAAAAAAACTTGTGTAACAATTTTAGAGTAGGCATGAGACGATGGACATCGTAGATCGTACTACATAGACGGTGCGTGGAGACACTATAATCATATGACAAAAATGCAAACATACAGCTCTGTTGCCTTCCTGCAATGGAAGGAACCACTCCCTGATTGGATGTCAACCCCTCCCATCCCAACCTCTCAAGTGCGTTGGGGGAGAGTATCGGGAAGTGTATCGCAATCCGGGTAGAAGATGTAGAAAGGTGCATTTATAAACCCGTGTATTATTGTGTCCGCCCTCCAAATACACTACCCAATACACCCCCGCAATACACTTTGGTCTTTAGGGGGTTGGGGTGGGGGGCGACCAGCTCTCCTTATGGGAACGAAAAAATCTATCCAACTAGTAGATCGCTAAGTATCTATGTTGAACTACTTAAATAGAACACATGTTTTATCTTTATAAAGTACAATTGAGCTCATCAAGATCATCGATAGAACTCATCTAACGGCTTTTGAAAACTGGAAGAATCACTTCTGTATACGCTAGAATAGTGGCTTGATAGAACCTTGCGAACTTAAAATGTGCTCCTATCCGGGTCCCTCTCCCAACATATATTGGGGTAGTTTACCACGCATTGTATCATGCATGTATACAAAGATGTAAATAAGTGTTTGAATACATAATTGTCAAGAAGTCAGCCCGACGTGAGAGATACACTCCCCAAGACACCTCCACCATATCAATCGATACTAGGGGAAGGGGGGGGGGGGGCGCTCGTGCAACAACAAGAACACATGATGTGTGACTTTGTGAATAGCCGCGTGGGTGTTTGGGACAGCGCATTTACATAAAATCAGCTCATCTATGCTAGCAATTCAATTAAAATAATAGCATGACCTTTCTTAAACAGACAAACTAGACAACAATGTGAATTGAGAAACATTGACGTGATTATAAAGAAAACATAGTTACGCAGAGAAATTCAGGGTATTTTCTGCCAAGAAATTTGAGTGAAAGCCTTGTGGTCATGTCCATTAACCCAACTATGAACGTGATCCAAAGAAGCAATCTATGAGAAACATTGTTAATTGTCTAGGTTGTTTTCCTGGAAGGATTCTTACCATATGTTCTATGTACACATTTCATGAAGTGTGTGGATTTGAAGTAACTGGGCTTAAATGGGATGGGTGGAGATAAGAAGAGAGAGAGAGAGAGAGAGAGAGAGAGAGAGAGAGAGAGAGAGAGAGAGGGAGAGAGATAGAGGGAGAGAGAGAGAGAGAGAGAGAGAGAGGGAGGGAGAGAGGGAGGTAGAATGACAACAAGAAAAGGAGAAAGAGAGATAGTGAGAGAGAGATGGATAGAGAAATACATGGGTTGAGGGATAAGACATTGATGAGATTGTAAGAGAAGTACATACAGGAAGAGGGAAAGTAGACATGTGTGTTAGTGTGTACTCTTGAGATACACTCATTTTTTGGTGCGTGCTCATGATGTAAGTGCACTGGTACAGTGCACTAGAAAACCAGTGCGTGAGAGGGCTACCATAGGGCATGCATGATCGCACTGTGAGCACACCATGATTGCATCAAGAGCCGGGGCGTTGTCCTCCTCTCAACAGAGTAAGTTTGTCTTCCTCTCAACAGAGTAAGTTTGTTATAATTGCAATAACCTGGCAAAGATGTGCACATGACAATCAACATAATTGGTAAGAGCGGCAATCAGCTTGATCGCATCTGGTGGACCATCAAGCCGGATGCAAACGTATGGGACGAGCTGAAGGAGACTAGTCTAAAGGCAGAAGAAGCATTGGCTGGAATTATGGTTCAATGCGGTGGACAACATGTTATGGTTCAAATTGGGGACCAAGATCTAGGATTCGCGGTAAAGTAGTTGGAGCAAATGCTTATTGTTTGGAGGAGGCTAGTGTGGTGAAATCAAAAGAAAAACTTCCCACAATGATGATGTTGTTAGTGTTGTAATCCACACGGTGTTTGACCGCCAGGTCGATAAGGTCGCGTAACTAGTAAAGAGGCCTGGGTGCTTGGAATGTGTAATTAGCGAGGATGGTGCTAAGATATCATGTGCTATGGCAGTGCATGATGTTCGTGGTAACACCGATACGAAGGATGATGATAACTTGGAATCGCTGTAACGTCTTCAGACATGCGAGAAGGTGTATACCATGTACTACACTCAAAGGGGGACTATGTGCTCGTGTTCTATAAATTCTCTCAGGTTGCACTACGAGGCACAATGGACACACTGACCAAGATGATGCAACGGTACACAAAGAGGACATACAGACGGGCAATGATGAGAACGAGGATGACAAAGAAAGGGGAGCAGAGGACTAGAAGGAGACCAATGAGTGGGGGGTTGAAGACAAACGAGGATCATTGCATGTAATGTTGATTATTATCGTGGTATTCTTTAAATTGTGGAGAAGATCTCATTCTTTTCCATCCACTTTCACATAGAGAACAAACCATGCATGACAAAAAATCCCTTATCATCCATCATCCGTATAAATTTCCACTTTATTTTCGCCAAGAAATGTCTCAGAAGTCTAGTAAATAGAATTCCATCCTTGGTGGTCTAATACGTTAAGGAACAACAATATGAATTGTCTCTGTGGTTCTATGAGACCAACCAAGAAAGTGCACGTCATGTCTCTATTACACCATGTTATGCATAACACAGCATGAAATAATTATCATGTCTTAGAAGTCTTTGTCATATGCCAGCATGGATTTTATGTTAATGCATTGATGCTTCAAATGCCAAAATCCCGCTCAACCAATGATCAACAAGAATCATGTTGTAGCTAGAATTGTTCTTCCGCATGTTATGGTTGAAGGTTGCCTGTGTTGAATTCCTATTAATCATGCCTTCTATCTTTGAAAGAAGGCATAGTGCAATAGCACTCTAAAAAGATAGCATCCATAAGCACATGTTATCTAAAGGGCAGTCAGAAACCTCACTGAAGTCCATCAACAAACATGCGTACATCACACACAAATTCCTCCCAACCTGCAACCACAAATGTGAACCGTAGATCAGGATTGTATGACAGAAGTATATTATGCATCACTTGTTGACGATAGTTGATGTAGGTGACCACGCATGGGACACGAGTCCCATTGATGGCTTGTTCATAGTCCTCAAAGTATTGGATGTAGCCACGTCATCCATCCCAGGCAAAAAGGCAAGTCACCTGCGAAATACTGTCAAATCACAGATGAGGCAGACTTGAGAAGTACCACAACCACAATTTGTAGATTTTGATAAATAGTCAATGCTCCTCATTGAAACTACTCCATGAGTTGCGAGGTAGACGCACCATGCCATATGCATTATAGGTGGATTAATATCTTCTCATCTACAGCAAGCTGATTGTCGTGTGTTTTTGTGTGAAGGGTCAAGTTAGCAAGGATGCTACACCGCATCAACACTGACTTTTGCACCATGTTGTATAGGCATAGTGGGTATCCTGTCGTGCCTTCGACAACCAATCCAGGCAATGGAAATCTATATCATGCATATGTCGATGCGTCAGCAGAGACATAGTATGTTGTGTGAGGGATGCGATGACTTCAAAACATGTTTATAACAAGCGGGCGTGTATCTCTCTCACATGACGGGCAAGTGCAAGGCGTGTTGTCCCTTGTCGATTAACTGAATCCATAATGGCTGACAAGAGAATTGTAGAGCCCACAGGTGTCGATGCTTGTGAGCACGCATTTCAAGTTTTCAAACGCTTGCGCTTTGGTTGTGCGCCATGCCCAAATCTGACACGTCTTGCATGTGAGAAGTCAAAGTCCGTGCTCCAAATCCTTGAAAAAAACATTGGTGTCGACTACTTTCATTATTGATCTTTCAAGTTGATATTAATTTATTTCAAAGTGGTAGAATTTAGCAATGACCTCACCTCCAACCAACTATGTTTCTCCTGCAAAACCCTGAAGCACGATATCTGGCAAGCAACCACGTTTTTTGGGATCCAAGGAGATCTTTCACTTATGATCGCAACAGCTAGTTTTGTTGGTACCACCGACTCCAACAATCAGATGGAAGAATCCCATGACTGGTGATCTCCAAGCCGCCAGCCACATTTGTATCGTCACATAGAAAAGTCGTTCTAGGAAGAAACTCTTCCCCGAGGGAGATCAACACCATTTGTCAACACTATCATTGGTCGTGCTAGACTTGCAAGAAACCACGTTACATCTTGCACGACAGTTGGAAATGGCAGCAACAAGACAAAAAGGAGGGATTTCATATAGTAAATGAGGATTTGAGAAACGACAAGGGCAAGGGTCAAGGGAAAACCGCATATCCGATGAATCGTCCATCTTGACAACTCAGAACGTGGCATAAGAGGGTTCATAAGATTTCAAAGTTCAATAAGGATTACAAGGATGACCAACCGGTGATACCAGTTTGATTACAACCAGGGGATTACAAAATCAGTATAACAATACCATGTGGAGGACCATCCTACAATTTCATCAGCAACGACATGGTTTAGAAGCTGTGTTTGCACTTGGATCCAGGGGTGTTTGAGAAAACCCGACAACAAACCTCTACAAGTCTGGGTACATCACCACAAATAAGAAATAAGTACGGCATAATTTGTTGGATGAATTATCCAATAAGTGATAAAACATCATCCTTCGACAAGAGTTTCTCTACCGTCAACATCCACTGGTTGATAAGAGCAGTGGAGTTTTACATGAGCATTAATGGAAGAAATTGACACCTACCTTTAAACGAGCAACCCACAAAGCATCAGAAGTTGCGAGAAAAAACATAGGATGAAATAGTAGATGACATTGCAGTTTTCATCTTTAAAATAACGCAATAACCCAATATTGTTTGATGCGACAAAATACTACCTATTATGAGGAGCACAAGCATGGCTTGTTGACATAGAAATACGGGAGTCACAAGAGATCACGACAACAGATACAGCAACGCCTAACTCATCGGCCTGGAAACGTAAAACGTTTGCAGCCATTCTAGAGGAGTTTGCATCCTTTGTTGGGAAGCTTGGATGGATTTTCCCTAGCAAAAAACCTCAAGAATAACCTCCTTATGGATGCTTCAATCACCAGGCAAGAGACCGATGGTCAAGGGAATCTATTGGATGATTAAATACGAGATGAAAAACACAAAATCATATAAGAGATTCTCCATTCAGGACAGTGCTTGGCCACATTGAGTGATATTGACTATACTGGTTGTTGCTTTTCAGCTTTGGCGGCTTCCTCTAGTGCTTCCACCCCTGCTGCTTCCACAGTCGACTTTCGTCCCGTACGCGGTAGTTTCCTTTTTGCACCTTCGATCTCCACGTAGACGTTGCCGCTATTCCAGTCGAACCGCGGATTGGGCCAATACAGGAAACCTTGTCGAAGGATATATTGTCATCGCTCATTAGACAAGACCTCCAGACTGTTACATCCCATAGATCCCCCACTGTAGTTGTTGTTCTCAAAGGCTCCATATCTGTAGTCTCCCGTGAACGATTTCTCCTTCAAACGCCCCTATCTTGGTTGCAAACCCAGCTTGCAAACCATGTCATTGCTTACGAAGCCGTGTGAAGCTCCTCCATCAAATAGTTCTGGTACCGTTTTGCGACTTCTACATCCTCGAGGCTGAACTTTTAGCAATATTGTTGGTTGGTCTTCCTCGCACCCCTCGTCAACTTTTGCAATCTCAGGAACCCTCTGCGGCGATGTGGGCCGTCTAGATGGGTAATCGTTTGGTGCAAATAACTCCTCACGGACAAGAGTTGCAAATTCTACTCTTATCCTCTGCCATTTCCCAATCATTTGTCTACTTCCTCCCCCCCCCCCTTTGCAGTTGTAGCTGGTTTGCGTGTCTCTATGGTCAATGCCGTCCGCTTCCATCAAAGTCAAGGAGTCCGCTGACTGGATTTTTCCATTTCCCTGATAAATATGGTTAGGAGGTTGTCAGCTGAAGGATTCCTGAATCCGAGCATTGTTATCGACATTTTTTATCCTTTCTACTACTGCGATCATTTGTGGGTTGTCGTTATGGATGCCGTAAATAGCATTTGCTTGCTAGATATCTTGCGTAAGGCCATTGATGTAGTGGAGAAAGAGCTCGTCGGGGGCGATGGCTATTCCATTGATAAACTCATGGAATATCCGTGTGTACTCCGTCACGTTGGACTGCTAATGCAGATATTGGAGCAAGTACCATGCGTCAGAGTTCTCGGTTTGTTGTCCAAAGCATGCAAGCATTGCGCGTGAAAATATGTTATAGTTGGTTGGTGGCATCAGCGCGTCTTACCAATGTGGGTTGATTTGCTCGAAGGGTATAACGCCTGGGGTCGGTGGTGTGAGACGGGCACCGTGAGCCGTTGATGATGCTCCCCCAGTCTCCTGCTGTTGTTGGATGGTCTTTAGATTGGACCTCTAGCCTATTGCCGTGCCACGCAAAAGTGTGGCTGCAAGGTCAATCTTCTTTTGATTGCCGTTGACTCCAGCAGCGGTGAAGTACACCTCCAAACTCGTCAACAACATCTGAACTGTTGGTCCCTTTGAGTTTGCATGAGCGAACGATTGTGGTGGAGCGGAATGTGAGAGCTGTACTTGACTTGTGCGAGGTAGTCCTCAGGATGGGCATTGTAGTCGAATGCTTCTCCAGTACCTTTGCGCTCTGATACCAAGTGTTACCACAAATGAAGCGTAGATGGTGCACATGTAGAAATTGTGAGGTCAAACACAATATCTGATTCGGGACACTTAAGCAATTCATAATTAGCAGTAAGTGTACTTTGATGACAAGTGTCGAAATGATCAAACATATGTATACAAGTGTCGAGTTACAAATGAGGGACAATCGGGGTCATTGGGTCAATTGTCAAGCGACGCGTGTGGAGTCGCATCATGAGTGGACATACTAAAGAAGGTCTGCCATGAAGTCGGGGATTTTTTAGAATCAATGGTGAAGACGCGCGATGCATATTTACAAATCCAGACTTGCCGTGATGCGTCAAGGAGTCGACCAAACGTTTGTGATGCTTCTGACCATAGGTTCGTAGGAGTGGTCAAAGCTGTCAAAGGGTTCAAGAATATCCACTGAGGGCGTGGCAGTTTGCCAGTTTTCCCTCGGCCGTCGGAGTGAAAAACGTGGATCTTGCAACGCGATGGGCTGTTTGTGTACTAATAGAAATGCCCGCGCAAGAAGATAAGGGACTCATGTACGTCTGGTACGTAACAAGTTACGCCCTACCCAGCGAAAAAATCATGTTCATGCCCTGCCCATCCACTTAAAGAATGGGACTGCCGTGCCCACCGAATTCACAATGCTCTATCAGTGGCATGCACCGCTCATCGGGTGAAGTGAGGGGGGCCATGTACATCCCCTCGTGAGTCTCACTCCTATGCAAAAACCGCGATCGAGCAATGACCTGTTTCTTGGGTTACATTGTAACCTACTAGAATTGTGTCATGGCCAAAAGTTGCTGCAAGAAAAGCGTGATTGGTGGATCGGTCCTTTTATCGACAGTTTGACCAATGAAAAAGCAGAGTTTATGGAAGACGTCAGAAGCGGAAAGCCGGTCTGCAAATCCTGTGGATTTTTTTACAAAAAATAAACCGGACGTCATAGAATCTGCCAATCGATGCCAATTGGGAAGACACGGACATTACGGTTGGGCCCAATCCCTACAGTCAGTAAGGATTGGACCCAACAATGCTAGACTAGCCAAAGAACTGATCTTGGCTATAAACGCGAAGGACATCCATACATTATTTTCGTCATTCCGTGCAACATAAACTCTATAGAATCTTAAAAATGAGAAATATTTGTACTTGCAGTATTGTAACGTACTGCTTTATGATTTCGCCTTTTGAAATAATTTACGACCCGGAGTCTAAATTCGTTTTCGGGTACAATTATTTCCTTACAGTCTAATTAGGCAAAATCCCTTCATTGCGTTGTCAAGATTTCAATTTTTTTGGCCGCCAAATGATTGTTTTCATGTTCGGCGCTCACGATTTCCGGTGTCGGTGCCCAAACGACACCGGAAATTGAGCAATCGCGTGACTGATGGACGTCACACGACCGCAGTTTGGATTTCGCTCAGCCGACGAGGGTTGAACGTGACTGGGCGAATTAACAAACTGTATTCGTTTTTGGTAGGATGTTTTTCAGCACAGAAACAAATAAATGAATTCGTCGTTCCCCGATAAATAAATCATATCAAACTCAAAAAGCAGTAGGGTATGTGAAAATTTGAATATAAAGTCCACAACCTTTACATGGCAACCTATATGATGGCCAATGTTGATAGGGAATGCCATTATGAATCGCCATAATTGGCCAAACTCCTGGAATTCCTTCCTTGCGTGGTCAAAGCATAAAGACAAATGATCGGGCTGTCCCATGAGATGAAAATGTAGATTATGTTGCTCGGTTACAATGTAACCCTATGCACGCTTTGCATGCAACACCCAAATCTTTTTTTTTTGTTGACACGCATCCCCACTGGTTTGATTTAGGGTTTTACGTGTTTCACGCAAGCGGACCCCATGCAAAAAACAGAACTCTTCATCAAACCAGGAGGTTTGCGCATGAAAAAACACAAAACACAAGTAGGTGATCGCTCGATCGTGATAGAGCGCAAACGCCTATTTTTTAATTGAGCGAAAATGCTCATTCTTTTTTCTTTTTTTCCTCGCAAGCTAAGCTCTATAGTTTTAACATGCAAACAATAATCAAACCAGACATCGAATGAAATTCGGGGTTCCAAGGTTTTTTATTACGTGCACGTTCCTGATGGGCCCCGCGGCAGTGAGGCTCAGCAGGTTCCCTTTCAACACACGGGAGTCTCGGACCCCCCATGCAAATCAAACGCACCCCCCTGATCATTCACAAGCCCCTTGAGTCAGGGGTTTGTGAATGTTTTGATAAATTATTGACGTCAGCATGTCGACGCAATGTTGCATGCAGCGTTGACATGCTGCATTTTATTGCTGTTTGTGGACAGAATTTCTATATCTTCAGGTTAGTGGGTAGGGGAGTCCTATTCGTCCAGACATTGGGTAAGGTAGTTTTACTATACCAAACGCCGGGTAGGGCATACACACAATTGAGTTTTGTGGGTTATCAGTACATGTACCCATCGATTAATCAAATATTAGAGAACATTCATCCAAATAGTTTAAACAAATTCATGCCGTGTCCATTTAGATGGCTATGCAAGATCAATGGCATGAGCTACAATCGAGCGAACCGACGGGGTTGATATTTCACCCTCCATGTTATGAGAATCATAGTTGAGTTATTAGCTTTTTTTTCAACAAAGTATACGAGTTGTTTTTTGTTCAACATACACTTTCCAAAACGTTCTCACCCATGTTTTGCGTACCACACGTCCACCTCTGGAAGCACGACTATAATGCGAGACTCATCCCTTCAGTGCACAAGATGTGCCCTACAATTTCAGATACATACGTCAAGACAGGTCCTAACATGCATGGGCACATCCTACGGATGCTAGGAAAATGCATGACGTCATAACAATGGATGCAACAACATCGGCCTTGACACCTGACAAGATCGCAAGTGCTGGACAGGAGTTTGCATCCCTCATCAAGGTATTTGAACGGGGTTTTCTCAACAAACTGCCTCAAGAGTTACCTTCACAACGCAACGTTGATCATCAGATAGACATCAAGTCGAGCAGCAGACCAACGGTCAAGGGGACCTATCATAAGAGCGACTACGACCTGACCAAAATAGAAAAGCAGCTAAACAAAATACGCAGCCAGGGGTCTATTGGGCCATCCACACCTCCCTGCGCAGCACTTGAGCTTTTTGTGAAAAAGAATACAAGTACGGTACGGATGTGAATAGCTTATGGAGTGATATCATCGTCAAGAACCGCTACCCTCCTACATGAGTGTATCAACCTTTGGACCCACTCTGGGGGGGGAGGGGGGATGATTTTCACCAAATTCGACCTATGTAGCGGCTATCAGCGGATTTGTGTATGTAATGAGGACATTGAGAAGATGGCATATTGCACCAGATATGAGTACTTGAAGTTCACAATCATGCTCTTTGGAGTAGAAGATACCCCCAGAACATTCATGGCGACGATGAATAACACTTGGCCGTACCTTGACAACTTTGTGGTCATGTATCGCGTTGACATCCCCGAACCCCAAAGGAGCATAATGGATGTCTCCGAGATGTTCTATAGGCTTTTGTAAAGAAATACATTTCACAGAAGACTCCCGAAGTGTGACTTTGGTTGCTGTTCAAAAATCGTTTTCAGCCACATCATCGGCGGCAAATGAATCACCATGGATGTGAAGAAATGGGAGACAGTCACTCATTGTACTTGTAGCAATATGGCCGCTTGGTCATCCCCACGCCCCTTGTCAAAGTTTGGGATCCAAGGAATTGGTGATCGGTTAATGCGGATTTTTTCACTTGACACGAGATTCTTCGTCTACTATCACCCTTTGTTGCTTTCCAACTCCTCTTTCTTTTGCGTGACATCCCCCCCTCCGTGGCCTGGCTTTTCCATTCTCTATAACCAATTCTCCAATTCCCCAATTCTTGCAAGTCCAACACAGCCGTTGGTCACGTTGATCAACAACGCCAATATTCATCAGACACAAGGTTTCTATCGACTTGCAATGGCCAACCTTTGATTATTGTATGCAACCATTTTATTTGTTGCTTTTGATGTTATTGGCTACTACGGTCTTTTCAGAAGGTCTTCCTAGATACATAATTGGGTGATGTGTTGCATGATGTCAAGTTTAAGGTCTTTACTATAGTAGGAACGGAGTTTGTTGAAGGCGAGGTCTCTATTGGCGATTAATTTGAATAAACACCTCTTGTACTCCAATGCGTTGGACTACTATTGTAGGTCTTGAAGCTTGTACCATGTGGTAGACTTCTCGTTTGTTCTTCACAGGTGTGAGAGTGTTACGCAAGGAAGGCTATCCAGCTCTCCAGTGGAATCAAGGACCCGTGCCAGATCGGATTGATGTGTACAAGGGAGAGAACACCTACAGCAAACCATGCATAAGGTCATGTGAGCCAATGATCGTGTTCCATCAATCTGTTTTTGTTTTTGGATGGATTTTAAACTAGCAACTCAATGTTGAGCCATGCAAAAGCTAGCATGTCACTTTAATCTCATCTTAGTCATCATTGACCCATCAACTATGAAGTACGGATCCAAACTCCTCAGGCACGTGAGAACTGTACATTCTTTTTAATCTACGAGATCAAACAGCTTGGGAGACGGTGGTCGGATTTGGGGCATGTTTGAGAGTTAAGGTTTTTTGTTAGTGTTGCCTCCTACACGTGCATGTTTTTAAGCTCCTCTATTGCCATGTTGAGATATTGGTACAAATGGGTGCTGAGGCAATTAAGTCTAGACAGCTTCTAGTACGGATCTTCATTAATGCAAGCTTGTCGGTGAGTTCCTCCCATCATTCAGTGTGTCGCCCTCGCAGGCAAGGAAAAATGCAAAAGGTTTGTTGTGCCCAAGGGGTCCGTCTTTGGGTTAGGCTTTCGAGTATCCACTTCTGAACCACTTGCTGCAAAAGTTACCGTTTTGTTCATCTTTAGAGCATTGTTGACCATGTGTGGCTGATTTTCTATCATTGGATTCTTTGTCAAATACTATGAATCATCGACAAGTGTGCTTGCTTCCTTTTCCATGGTCTTTGTGATGTCTATAAATATTTGAATTGTGGAGATATTCTAAAGATTTGTGTGAGGTTGTTGTCTTATAGTGAATGTGCCTATTACGTTGCGCTTTGATACCAAGTCTTACCATAAGCGGAACGTTGGTTGTTTACATGGACAAGTTGTGAAATAAAGTGTAACTCAAGGGATTAGGCCAATGGAATTCTTTGAATCTATCACCAAGTGTCCTTTGATGCCAAGTGTCCAACACATAATGCTTACATCTGCAATGGCGGGAAACAAAATAAGGCATATATTGGATTTTTGACGCTCAAGTCGAGCAACGTGTGGGATGACATGTTGTGAGCAGTCATTTCAAGAAAATCCACCAAAAAGCTGGGATGTTTTGAGGGTATTGAGGCACAATTCTACAAGAATCTGGTGTCATCAAGAAGTCAACTGAATAATGTTGAAACATCGACATGGTTTGCGACTTTTTTTTTGACCCTTTTAGAAGTTGGTCAAATGTGTCAAACCATTAGGGAGCAGAATACAAGAGGTTGGGACAGGCGGCCAACATGCCCTTGGCCAAACGATGTGAAACTCCTGATGTTGACGCATCGTGAGCTGCAAATAGAAGGACAACAATACCCGCTTGTATACTTCAGGAACTCGCGTACATCTAGGATGTAGCAGACAAGGATAAATTGTAGAGCAGAAGACAATCATACTGGATTTGATGGAATCCTTGGCTGACTAGGCCAAGGCCGTGGTTCTCAAAGGTCTCCAACTCTCAAACCATCTCGTCAAGCCGTCCAAAGGCCAAGGAACCTCGCTTGAGCCGTGTGGCATAAGCGGCATGCTACACTCTCGCCGTCCTGAGTGAGTTTTCCTTGACATCCGCACATTGATTTTGAACCCAGGCACTATGATACCAATCTAGCAAACTGGACTGGATTTTTGGCCGACTAGGCCAAACTAACGGTGCTTGAGTCTCTCTGACCCTCAAGCCATCCCATCCAAACGCCCTCGGGCCAGGGACCCCCGCTCCAGCTAGATGGCATCGGCACTACCTACTACTTTGGAAGGATATGAAGCCATCTAAAGGGTGGTGAATAAACTCTCCAAAATGCCGCATTTCATTTCAATGAAGTGCCACTATCATAATTGAAGGAACAACAATATTGTTTCTAAATGAATTAGTGCGGCTATACAAAGCATCAAATGCTATCACATGCGAGAGAGATGGCCGCCTCACCATCTATTTATGACACCAACCAATGATGCATTATGGTGATTAGATCCATGTATCAACTGCATTCCATCCTCAAACCAATGGGTTAACAAAGCGGATAAATCAGGCACTCAAAGTACCTTCCTGCATTTTATGCAAGTTTCATGGCACATATTAGACGGCAAAGCTACCGACTGCCAAACATGCTTGTAACTCAAAAACTTCCACCACAATAGGTAAAATTTTGTTTGAAATGGTTCACGGCAAACCCACCACACCAGGAAGTTTGTCGATAAAAACTTCATCTTCCCGCCACTGCAAAACCAAAGCAACATTCATTTGGATGAAATACACAAAAGCAAAATTCCTGTGGATGAAATACATCACAACAAACTATGCAATTTCTGGGAAGAAACACGCCACAATCTCCAAAGATGGGGGTGGTGATGACACAAGCAAGAGACAGACATTGTGGGGCACAGTTGCTAGCAACTATGTCCTACTTAGCCTGGCAAACTTCAAGCTACGTGGACAGGACTTTATAAATATCAAACCATGATGGTTGGAACTATTCGTAATCAAGCAAATTTACACTTACATCGTTGCTTGACATTGCCTACCAGGAAAAATGGTGGTCCATCCAACCTTCCACGTTAGCAAGCTCAAGCACTACCAAGACCTTGGAGACGTCAACCCAAGTAGATGCGGATGTGGGGTATGTAGTTAGGACATCTTAGGAAATTGAAATGAGTATCTGGTAAAGTAGCGCGGTTACGGAAAAATGCATGATTCCTTGAAGTCGTATGACAACTTCCAACATATTGATCATCTAATAAATGGCCAATAAAGGATTCAATGACCCATGCTTGCTAACGCGCCGAGACTTCATGACTAAAGGTGGGGAAGTGTCACATCCCAAACATACACGAGTTCGTGGGCCTTGCAAGTGGGAATATTTTCCATTACATTCGTAGTCCAACATCTAGATTTTTGGCCACATTTTTTACCCCAGGTATTCTGCTTTGAGAGTTTATGACACATTTGTATGCTTTCCGAGGAGGTCGGCCGAAGTGTCATGCATGACATCAAATGGTATTGAAGCTTTGATACTAGTCGTTCCACTTATTTGCATCACTACATCTTCGTAAAACCGCATCCCGATATTCTCAAAACTGCTCAATGAAATAGAGTTTGTTGAAGTGAGCAATCGTGACGTGGTGACGCATGCATCACTTGACTCAATTGTACAAGAGCTAAGATATGTCTCATTATGTTTGCTCATGTTTTACGTATGTGCCTGACATATCTGACACTTTTCACTGAAGAACACTTGTTGCTAAATACAAACAATCCAATATCCCCCGTTCCTCTAATCATTGTAGTGGCGGTAGTTGACTCATCATCAGCCTCATCAGCCTCGTCGGCCTCGACGAAGTTCGCGATGGTACCCGAATAGTTCGTAGACCTAACTCAGGATTTTGCAAACGTCTTCCTTGAAGAACTCCCAAAAACCTTACCCCTTCAGCGCGACACCGACCATCGCATCAAACCAAAGCCGGGAAGTAGACATACCGTTCGAGGGGCCTACCCTACTGATCCTTAATTTCGACGAACAGAATTTTGTGAATTTCGTGATCCTTAATTCCGTTCAATTTTTACCGGTTTCAAATTAATTTGGTGGGTTGTTAATTTCGTCCAAAATTCACTAGGTGGACCCTTGAATTCGGCGAGTGGTCAAGTTCAATTTCTTGGTGTTCCTTGAATTCGGCGTTGGTGTCGCGTTTGCTCGCGAGGCTTTTGTGAGCCAACGTGGAAGCGGCGAGGCAAGGCGGCACGTGAGCACTGTAGCGTGGCAGCAGGTCAGCGAGCTAGCACTACAGAGGGGCAGCGGGGCAGTGGGGCAGCGGGGCACTGGGGCAATGGGGCATCAGGCAGCGGGGCACCGGGGCAGCGGGGCAGTGGCGCAACAGGGCAGCGGGGCATCGGGAGAGCGGGAGAGCAGTTCCCCCGCTCTCTCTCTGCCCCGCTGCCCCGCTTCCCCACTTCTTGCGTTTAAACGAGACAATTTTTTTGCTTTTGAACGCTCTCGCTCGTGGAGGCGAGCGCTGCTCGTCGAAGTCCCCTTTTTTCAGAGAACAACACATTCGTACCCAACTACATGGCACCTTGAACCTCGTGTCCCAAATTTAACCCATGAACCCTTGAATTCGACTATGGCACTTTCTAAATAATTTGGCGATCCCTTGATTTTGGTGTAACGAAAAAACTTGTTCAAATTCGACGATCCAAAAAAACATTAATATCAAAATCAAGGATCAGTAGGGTATCGGATGAGTGACCATGAGCTGATAGAGCTTAAAAAGTAGCTCGATGAGATGCTTGGTTAGGGGTTCATCCACCCATCCACGTCACCCTATGCTGCACCACTACTATTCATGAAAAAGAAAACTGACGAGATGTGGATGTGCATGGATTATTGGGCGTTGGACGATACTACCATCGAGAACCGCTACCCTCTTCCCTCAGCTAACAAACTTTTTGACCAACTCCAAGGAGCCCAAATGTTAAGCAAAATTGACTTACGTAGCGGGTATCACTAGGTACGCATGGCAGCCGCTGACATGAGTTCACGGTCATACCGTTTGGACTCAAACATTTCCCAACGACGTTTATGGCACCAATGAACAACATTCTCCGTCCGTACCTCAACCACATCCCGTGTACTACCGCACCCCGAAGGAGCACAGTGGACATCTCCAAAAAGTTATCAAGGCTTCACAAAGAGAGAAGTTTTTTGGAAAACTCTCAAAACATGACATTGCTTGTCATTCAATAGAGTTTCGGGGTCACGTTAGCAACGAATAACAGATCACCATGGATCCGGAGAAAGTGGCAGGTGCCGCTGATTTGCGGATGCCGACCAATGTTGCAGAAATTCAGATTTTATTGGATTTTTCAATTACCATTGGTGATTCGTGCGGAACTACGCGTGAGTGTTAGCGCCTCTCTCCAATCTCACTCGAGAAGAAAATGAGTGGTGACAAGGAGACAACGAACAAGAAGCGTTCACCACTTTGTGGAATGCTTTGACCTCGGCGCTAGCCCTTCGATTAGCCGATCCAACGGTCAACTACGTCATGGCTAAGGGTGCATCGGATCGAGCCATTAGCACGACTTTTCTACAAGATCACGACAACGGCAAACACGCGGTCTCTTATATGTCTCCAAAGTGCAAGGACTGGAAGTCAATTACGCAGTCCATGAAAACTAGATGCTAGCGGTCGTGCATGCGTTCAAGACACGGTGATGCTGTCTGGAGTGTTGCCAATGCATCGTGTGCATCGACCACCATGCGTTGAAATATTAAAAGACGTAGCTGAATCTCAGTTTGAAGTCAAACCCGATGGACGGAGTTCCTCGAATCCGGGTTTGACTACGAAATTGAGTGCCGGCCAGCGATGCGGATGCACTCAGACCTGACCAGATTTAATGGCCGACATGGCAGAATTACAACTATAGCAAGACCCGCACCTCAAGCAATTGCTTGCACGAGGCTACGAATAGCACGAAGCATTTGATAAAACCAAATTTTGGTTGGACGCACCCTACTGGCAGCATCGCTTCACTTGCCAACTGGTTGTTCCCCCAAGTGACAAACTCCGCCAAATGCTGCACGAAGAATGCCACGAAGCTGGTCTAGGTGGA
>SZWC01002165.1:215585-225617 GCA_023375785.1 Penium margaritaceum
CCATTGCGTCTGCATCGTCATGCACTGCCTAGGGTCCCAGTTGCATGTTGCATGGCCCTGTGTGGCAGCATAAACCGTTGTGGGCATTATCTGGGTTTAGGCTGCCATAACTCCTCGCTACTATTTTTCTAGCAGATTCTGACCGCACGGCTGCGTTCGCAGCGGCGGTATTATGGTATGGTCCAGTTTTCAGGCAAAACGGACGACGCCCGGGTTTTGGGCTGTCGGCTGTCTGGCAGGCCTCACCGAGAAAACCTGCCAGCCTGAACTGAGCTATTTTCTGATTGGCTGTTGAACTGAGTAACAAGCTCTACAGAGCTGGGGGGGGCCTAGAACTTGGAGGGGTCTCCCATTGTTGTTCATTCTTCATTCCTAATCAGTCACTTACAGTTTTCAGCTGCTTTCTGGCGCTAACACTGGCGCGCGCATTTCTGAGTAACAAACCCAGAGCTTCCAGACTTAGACTCTAGAGCAGCAGACTGAGGGGGCAGCTGACTTAAGCAACGAGCGTGGAAGCCCGCACGCTGCATCAACAACGCTGCTGCCCCAACCTGCTGCCTAGGCTATTCCTTTTGTGAACTAAGGCCATTTTGGGAATTTCAAGGTGCGGCTTCATAGAAGTGGAGCGTCACTGAGAAATCGACCAAGCAATATCAGAGCATCAATACGGGGCATGACACTTCAGTTAACCATTCTAGAAAGTGATCAAATGAGTCCGAACCTTGAAGAAAGGAACACTAGAGGTGGGGGCAGGTGGCCAAGATACCCTTGGCCAAACAACGTGGAAATTCTGGGGCAGACGAGTAGTTGGCCACAAGTGTAAGGTCAAAAATGCCCACTCGAGCAGTTTAGGGATTCATGTTCATCTAGGAGATAACACTTTGCCCCCTTTTAGTCGCAATGTCCCGGTGCATGAGCAGACGTAATCCAGTGACGTTAATAATAGCCGTCAATCAGGAGATTGACGTCTCAGAGGTTGACATAGGAATCCTAGCTGTTGTGGTTGGCGTCGTAGTCGTGCCACTTGACAAGGTACTCAGTCATTTATCTACAATGTTGGTGTCAAAGGATCTCCTCAATCACATACTCCATATCCCAATCGACTTGGATCCGTGGTGGAGGAGGGACGTCTCAAACGGGGAATAAATTGCATGGGTCCCGGTAGTGCTTGAGGTTGCTCTTGTGTAAGACTGCATGGATCGTCATGCTGTCTAGTAGGTGAATTCGAGCAACAACCAGGGTTTGCATTGGCTCTATCTCAAACAGGCCCAACCATTGAGGTTCAAGCTTCACAAAGTCTTATCCACGTAGTTCTCTGTTCGCCGAGCTGGGTATGACGCTAAACACGTTGCCTTTGTGATGTCTGTCCGCTACTCAATTCATCGCTTTGTACGTTAGTGCAAGGGTCTAGCGTGTTTCCTACCATATGCTAGAGAACTCTTGTTCGTAGATATCAAACGCGAGAATATTGCGCTTGCTTTGTAGTTTTACTAGTGTGGCTGGAAGTTAACGGGAATAACCTCAAATGGGATTTTACCAGTTGTGGTGGAAGTTGTGGGGCTACATGCGAGTTCCACTCTCAGTAATTTCGCTGCTATATCAGTGCCAAGGGGCTCGTATCAAGTGCGGAGGAGTTGCTCGAGCGTCTGATTGGTCTGATAAATTTGCCCATTGGTTTGAGGATGGGATGCTTTTGATTGTTGGATCTGGCGATCGTAACATGCGTCAGCTCTTCATGCTAAAAACCCACGTCAATATTGAAGCGGTCATCTATGTCATTGGTGATGGTCTATGGCACGTCGTGCAGTCGCATGATCCGATTCAGAAATAGTTGTATTGTTCCTTCTATGGTGACCGTGGTGATCGTCAAAGAAGTGTGACATTTGGGAACTCTTGTCCACCACCACGAGGATAGAGCCATATCCATCTGGGGTGATAGACTGTCATGTCATGACGTCCATGCTCACTTCCACACATGTCTCTGTTGGGAGAGGAAGTGGTTGGATCAGTTCCGATGGACTCGTGCAACGAGATTTTTGCCGCTGATAGGTGTCACACGTTTTGTAAAATGCTCCCACATCGGTCTGCATTCAGTTCCACCAGTATCATTTTGCAAAATTCTTTAGTATTTTGTGATCGCTTGAATGCCCACATGGACCAGTGTTGTGACATTCCTCTAATGGCATTGATCAAAACACCTTGTTTGATGGGAAGAAGGCTTGGTGACTGGATTGCCGTGACCCATAGGGGTCGTGGAACCAGAATTTGGTTCCTTCGTACCCATCGAAGTCCTCGAAACCCTTCGTGAATAGTCTCATGAGGTACAGGTCTCGTACGACAAGCAATGTATCAATGTTAGCTATTAAGCCTGGTCGGTGAATTCGAGCATCCTCTCTAATTCATTTTCCATGTCATCACTCGGTGTTGTACTCAAAGTTGGACTCAAGGATCTCCATTCATCGAGATTGTCAAGAGCTCAGATCTAGGTGAGTCATTACGTACTCGAGTGCACGGTGGTCGGTGCAGATGATACACCGTCAACATTCGAGATATCATCGCCATGTCTCGATCGGGTGAAAAACCGTTAGCATTTATTTTAGGTGCACCGCGTAGTTGAAATCTGATCCCTTTTGTTTTTAGAATATGTCTGCGACCGGTTGTTCTCCACCAGCATTGTCTTAAGGAAGAGATTGCTCAATCGGATGGATCGGTGGCCAAGATGTCATCCACCGTCAGATCCACCGATTGTAGGGATGGCACAAAGTCAGAGCGTTTCTCAAAGAGTTTAATGGTCCTTGTTTGCTATCCTTCCAACTCTACTCGATAGTTTTACAATTGAGATAAGGGAAAGGCATTGACACTGGAGCACAGTCCTTTACGAATCGACATAAGTAATTGCATAATCCCATAAATGCATGTACATCCCAAATGTCAGTTGGCATAGGTGAATCAATGACCACCTCCACTTTCGTTGAGTCCGTGGTGATTCGTTCACCGTAAGAAATGTGGCCCAAAACTTCATCGAATGGCAAACAAAGTCACTGAGAGATTTTTCGTAGAACTTCTCTCTTTGAAAAATTTCTGCAAATTTTCAGAAGGGCGGAGTGACTATGTACCCCAAGTTTTGCACAATAAGCCCCATCCACCCCTCCGTCGGAGCGATAAGCCCCATCTGCCCCTCCGTAAGAACAATAAGCCCCATCCGCCCCTGTGTCGGAACAATAAGCCTCATCCGCCCTTTTGACACGGACGCGACTGTGAAAAAATGAACAATATGTCCCTCTCGTTTGTCAAAAGATGCATGTCGACGTCGCATGGATGCGCCGTCAACATGCTGATGTCCACTTTTTTTACCCTATCATCACAAGCTCCTTAACAGAAGGGTTTGTCATTTTTTGTAAATGGTTTGCATGGATTTTGCATGGGGGGGGGGGGGGTCCGAGACTCCCCATACGTTAAAAGGGAACCTGCTGGGCCCTGCTACCGCGAGCAGGTGCCTGCGCAAAAATAAACTCTAAAACCCTGGGTGTAGTTGGGGAGTGGGCTTGTCCATAGTTTGTATTTTAAATGAGGGTATTAAGTTGGAAAAAATGTAAAACAAAACAGAAAAGTGATTTTCGACTCTTCACTGATGGAGCGGGGATTCCTACGGACGCTCCTCGGTCAAAATCCACGGCGAAGTTTCCCCGTCCCCCCACTCCCCACGCTTCTCGGCAGCCCACCAGCCGCCCGTTCCATCGCGGCCCTCAATTGCGAGGGCCTCGATCGACGGGTGGGTGGGTGTACAGGTGGCCTACGAGAGGCAGGGGGGTGGGGAGGGGTGCGGCGGTTGACAAAGTGCCGAACGACGGATGTCGGCCGGCAATCTCCCCCCCCTCCCCCCCGATGCTATCGTGGCCCTCGCGGAAGTCGCGATGGAGGGCCGCATTCTTGCACGCCATGACCGATTTTGCCATGCTTAAGCAGCGGAATGAATCGTTGTTTAAGCATGGTGAAAATGGGGGGCGGATAGGGCTTATTGTTGGTGGACAGGGTTTTAGTCATTCGACGGAGGGGTGTGTAAGGCTTATTGTTCTGGCGGAGGGACGAATGAGGCTTATTGCTCCGACGGAGGGGTATATGAGGGTCATGGGTGACAAAGCAGGGGGGAATCAGCATTTTTACCGTTTTAGAAATGTCCATTCTGCTCCTCGGGGATGTCGCTGTACATCAAGATGTTGTCAAGATACATGATGACAAAGTTGTTGAGGTACAACAAAAAATGAAAGGTTGCTTCATGTATTTGAAGTGCCCGTATCTGGTACAAAATACCATCTCTCCGATGTGCTTATCATACATGCAGATGTTACGATAGCCGCTTCATAGGTTGAATTTGGTGAAAATTCTTACCGCACCAAGTTGGTCGCAAAGTTCATACATACACGGAAGGGGGATGGCAATTCGTGACGGTGATGTTTTTATTCACCCGGTAATCTATGCGTGTCCACATCGTGCCTCCTTCTTTCTTCACAAAAAGTACAGGTGTCACTTAAGGTGTTGTGGATAGCCTGATGAACCCATGTCTGGGCATCAAGTCCAGTTACCTTTTCAGTACGATTTTCTTGTGTTCACTCAGCCGATAGGTGTCCTTGACCATTGGTATGCTGTTCAGCTTCAGGTATAATTTTTGTTCGATGCGACCTTGCAGGGGTGGCTCTTGAGGCAGTTTGTCCAAAAAAGTTGTAAACTTGCCACGTATCAAGGCCGATGTTGTCACATGTTTTGTCCTGATTTCCTCCACCTCTCTTGTTTCCACGTGGATAAGCTATCCTTGTGTCCCACACCGTAGGTACCATTTGGCCACGACTAGTAATAATTGCCGACGTTTGTGATTTCTACAAATTCCTCTACTGCTTCCACCTTTGTCGCTTCTCGTAACCGCCGCTGCATCGTGTGTTGCTCAAACAAATATAGACATTAATTTTGACCACTAATGCTAATGTAGAATACTTCACAGCTCCAATCTAATTGCAGATAATACCCATACACAAATCCCACGGAGGGTGATTTTGGACAAGTTCTCCAGACCATTACGTTGTGCAGACCTTCGATTTTCAGTCAGAGTGGTTCACGAAGTCGACATATCTACACTTGTCTATCAACTGCATTTCCTTTGAACACCCTGAATGGACTTCAAAACACAGCTTCTGAACCATACCATTGCTTATGAAGCTGTTAAAAGCTCCTCCATCGAGCAGTGCCGGTACCGTTCTATGACTTTTACAACCCATTGGCTGCACTCGTACCAGTATTGCCAGTTCGTCTTCATTTTGCCCCTCATTGAACTATGTGACCTCAGGAATTCTCATCAGTGAAGATGTGATCCACTCAGATCCATGATCATTCAAGACAAAGTTTTCTGACTGGATAAAAGGTTTGCTTTCTACTCCTATCCTTTGTTGTTTCTTGACTCACCGGTTTTTCCTCTATGACTTCTCCCCCTTTTTTCCTGTTGTTTTCGTTTCTGACGGTCGCATGAGATACGCCCAAACTTCTTCCATGTCCAGCATAACTATTGACCACGTTGATCGACAGTGTCAATCTCCACCAGAGACGGACTTTTGGTCGACTATGACTGCCCTCCGCCATGATATGATTTGTGGTCTTGGGACCACAAGTCCTTGGATTCATGCACAATGGTTTTAGTGAGTGCGATCGATGCAATCAGTTGCTATGATTATCTTCCAAAGATGAACCTGGATGCCAAACATGGTGATTGTTCACATGATTTTGCGCTTGAGGTCGTTGTTTTAGTAGAAATAGAGTTCATTGGGGAAAGGTCACTGTCGACGATGACTTTGCGGAAATGCCACGTGTACTCTGCCACGCTAGAATGCCGGCCCAGTTGTTGAACCTTGTACCATACGTCATTCTTCTCATTCATTTTCCAAAGATCGCTAGTATGGCACGTACAAAGTCTACCTAGTTCCTCGGTAAAGTCACCGATTCGTGCCACGGCAAATTGATCTGTACAAGAGGTATAACATCTGCAATCGATTATGTGAGAGCGTTGTGTGAGCTGTTAATCCAGCTCCATCGGTCTACTGTCCCGCTGGATGGTCTGTAGATCCGACCACCAACATAAAGCTATGCCATACAAAAGCAAGGGCTCGAGGTAAATTTTCTTCTTTTTGTTGTTAGCCCCAGCAGCGGTGAAACAAACCTACAAAATTTTCGGCACATTTGAATCGCGAGTCCGTTTGGGATCAAATGGCTTTTAAAGTGCATGTCAAATCTGAGGCTTACTTGAGAGTTGGAGATTTTTCTCAATAAGTACTGACTTTTGTGCACAAGCATTTTGAAACACTTCCGTTGCCACGTTGAGTTCTTGGAACAGACGGGTGTCGATGCTCTCAAGTACGGACAACTTCTGGTGCATGCCTTCATTAACATGAGCCGGTCTTTTGTTCCTCCTATCGTGCCAAGTGTTGACACAACAGGCAATAACGGAGGGGAAGGGTTCGTCGAGCCTGAGGGTTCCATCACAAGGTTGCCCATCGGGGTCGCGGTCCTATGTCAGTTGGCACAAAAGTTGATGTTGCTACAATGTTTACCTAGAGAGTGTCATTGACCATGTGTTGCTTATACTCCATTGGTGGAGTTTTCACTGTTTAATGCTGCTTGTCACCGCGTGCGCACACTCCATCCACCGTCATCATTACAATGTGTACGTATTATTGAACGGTGGGGATTCATTGAAGGCTGATGGAATGCTGACGCCTTGTAGTTATTGCATTGAATGCCCCTCTAGCACCGCTGCGCTCTAATACCAAATTTCACACCGACCGGAATGAAGGTGGTTCACAGGCATGAGGTACGCGGCAGAAGATGATTCAAAGAAGTAGGACAATTGGTTTTTTTTTTTTAACTTAATACACTTCAATGACAAGTTTCCGTCAGGTTGAGCGCAAACATACAATAGCAAGGAACACAATGAGGAACATGTAGGATCATGGGTGTTCAAGTGAAGCGACACGTGCGATGCCGAGTCGTGAATGGTCGCTTAAAGAAAATTCACCATGAAAGTCAATGGTTTTCAGGAACATCGAGGCACGCCTTTTTCAATGTCTAGTGCCGTGGAGAAGTCGTCCAAACTATGTCAATGCATCAATGATGCGCATGACACGCCTGTTGGAACTTCTAGAAAATGGTCAAATGTGTAAAATTCTTGGGCAACGGAACATTGGAGGTAGGGGCAAGTGGCCAAAATGCCCTCGGACAAACGGTGAAAAAACAGAGGTCAATGTCCAGTGTGTCATAAAAATAAGGGAAGGTACATCAACTTGTGGATTTTTTGGACTCGTGTATGTCTAGGACATAATACTAAGGAAAGGTAGACGTTTGGAAGAAAGACGATGTGAACTTCAGCTCTATGGAGGAGTGCTTGTGAAATTAGAATATGATGCCATACCCTCAAGTTAGAAAGGTGTGAAGTGTTTAGCGGCCGGAATCATACGAAGTTCACAGGCACAAGTTTGAAATGAATGAACAAGTTCAATGAAGGATGTGTGCATCATTTAGCATAGGAAGATGATTGGAATCAATTGAGTGTACATAAACAAGGTTGTAAAAAAAGTCATGTGAACACAAAAACTGTAAAAGAACATGGGCAGTGTTGAAAAAAATCCATGTCACAAGCATTAAACATGTATTAAACCGTCCGACATATGATGCATGGAAGGCAAAAAGGAGTCCTAGTTACGTTAAGTATTCCTAGGCAGCTGAAAAGATCCATATCATATGGTGTAAGTCCATTGGGTCATGTTTTATGAACGTTTGGTATTGAATGACAATTTTTTTTCAATCAAATCAACATATGTTCATTTTGTGCTTGTAACACCACCTGGCTCAAAGTATTCCCTGGCCCATAAGGAACAGATGGGATGTATTGAGAATCTGAGACCCTCAATCCTAACATTTTGGCCCTGTGATCAGGTTTCCCCACCATCAGTTACATTTGGTGTCAAAGCGCCAGATTCGAATCTCATTTTGGACGTCGGGGAAGAGTCCATTTCTAGATGGGAGGTCCGGTGTGGCCCTCCCAGCTCGCAAGAGCGAGCGGTGGTTCACAACAAACACTTGCACTAGTGAGGGCTGGCCAGTGGCAAGCCACTCGTTGGTCACCGACCAGTTGTCGGCCGGCTGGCTGGATGGCTGGTGGCCGGTCAGGTGACCGGCTGAACACCCGCCCGCCAGCCACCAGCTGCCGATTGAGCTCAAGGCTCGATTTGAGGCTGAAAGGCAACGAGGGCATTGAGGGCGAGGCAAGTAGCCTCGTGCCCTCGTCCTCACCCGCCCTCCTTGCCAGCAAGAGCGAGCAAGGCCGAGGAATAGAGCAAGGGAGCAAGAGCAAGAGAAGCATGATAGAGTCAGCACAAAATTGCCACAACAACTCTTGCACAAGATGATTTTGCGCCGACGCGTCCATTATGAAACTGAAGTTTTCTTAGTGCAAACGTTGAGTATTTAAACTGGAAAACTTCTACAAACTCACGAACTTGAGGTAATACCATCCCTGTCCGAAACCGAGAACATGAGGGCGAGGTGAAAACATAGATGACCTCTTTGAGACTTGCTACATTTCAATATCAAGGCACGGGTTGTTCATGACGTTTGCCCCTAAATTGAGGCGGGTGAAAAACTCCTTTCATCAAGCTCTGGACAAGATAATGCAATCTCTGATAACGGCTTCCATGCAAAAGCTAGAGTCATATCTCCTATAGGGATTTACATAGTAGGATGAATTTTGCAATCAATGGATTGATGGTTTTGGTGGCTGAGGAGATTTTAATAATTCTTTTAATCCCTCTCCTACACCCGAGGGGGCAACGTGGATTTTTGTTGGATAGGATGGAGAATACCCATCCCCTGGCCACCATTTCTCCTCAATTATCTAAAATTCACTCCTCCCTCCTTTGACCAGAAATTTGGGCCTTGCTCCCTCCCAAGACCAGGGACTGTCACGTCATGAGAGCACTTAAAAAAAAGGAAGGCGGCACCTGAGAGCTTCCCCAACACTGGTCGCTCAAGGGGTATGTGAAGAGAGGGACAAGAGGCATCAAAGGACGTGAATAGAAGACCAAGGACAACAATAAGACAAGAATAAGACTAGAGATAGAAAGGAAGGATATGTTGAAATTACAAAGACTTGTTTATAGTTTCTCTTCCCCCTCTTCTTCTTATTTTGTGAGCAGCACTCACACCTCTTGCGATATCTTTATTTTCTAATTCTATGTCTTTGTGTATTATGGAAGCTACCCAGTACCACGAGTCATGACTTAGGAAGACTACATTAAAATCCCATGTAATTGTGGCAATCGTGTTGGCCTATGAAATGTCAAAATTATTACTGTGTGGTTGTTTCATCCATGGTAATGCAGAAAAAAAAGGGATCATTGTTCTAGTTGTCTCACTGAATATGAGAGCAAGGAAATAAAGAAGGGACGATATCCCTTCTTAGTTGTTTGGGATGCTCATGCAAAGCCTGCAAGCTAGTTGCACATCACGGCAGCATGACAAGTGCCACCAAGGGCAAGATGGTGACAGCCTCACCACACACCCCAGGCGGATTATAAATATTAATACCAGTCACCGGGAGCACAATACCCAAGTCAATGGCACCCGTGTCACCAAAAGACAACCCGCACAATAGTTGGCAAAACCGAGAAGATGAGGGCATAAAATAACTGTCGACAAAGATCTTATGGGACACCTTTGCCATGGAGAAGTCATGGCGTCAACGGTTGCGCTACGATATCTCGCATACTAGTTGAAATTCCTATAACAACCCACGGGATGTCAATAACAAGATCGAAGGTTGTCTCAGCTGGCATCAACCTACACCTCTAAATGTTCTAGGATGTTGTGTCTGAAAGGAGAGTGGTATGAAATCTATGTACATGTGTATGCATGTGTGTGTGTGTGCATGTGTGTGTGTGTGTGTGTGTGTGTGTGTGTGTGTGGGTGTGTGTGTGTGTGTGTGTGTGTGTGTGT